>JAMKQA010052056.1:0-12118 GCA_024699735.1 Posidonia australis
TCAGGAGTCTATAGTGCATCAAAACAAAGAAAACAAGGCAATGTTCATGTCAATATTACAGACCAACCAGTAAAACTGGCAATATAGTTCCAATGTTATAAAAATAATTAAAGCTACTGCCTCATATCTTCAGGAGTCTATAGTGCATCAAAACAAAGAAAACAAGGCAATGTTCATGTCAATATTACAGACCAACCAGTAAAACTGGCAATATAGTTCCAATGTTATAAAAATAATTAAAGCTACTGCCTCATATCTTCAGGAGTCTATAGTGCATCAAAACAAAGAAAACAAGGCAATGTTCATGTCAATATTACAGACCAACCAGTAAAACTGGCAATATAGTTCCAATGTTATAAAAATAATTAAAGCTACTGCCTCATATCTTCAGGAGTCTATAGTGCATCAAAACAAAGAAAACAAGGCAATGTTCATGTCAATATTACAGACCAACCAGTAAAACTGGCAATATAGTTCCAATGTTATAAAAATAATTAAAGCTACTGCCTCATATCTTCAGGAGTCTATAGTGCATCAAAACAAAGAAAACAAGGCAATGTTCATGTCAATATTACAGACCAACCAGTAAAACTGGCAATATAGTTCCAATGTTATAAAAATAATTAAAGCTACTGCCTCATATCTTCAGCAGCAGTAGCTGGGTGTAAGGTGGAATCAGTAGAGGTAGGAGGAGCATCTGAAGAGGCTGTGAGATTCTCAGTCCAAATAGTTTTCATAGAGGTTAATGAATTCCTCAGATCCTCCTTCTCAAATCCTGGTAGAAGAGAATCTAACCAGTGTCCCATTAGTCCAATAATATCAGAAATAATGATATAAAATGTATTAAACATCTCCTTTGCCTTTCACAAATTGCCAAAAAGGTTAAAACAATCAGAAAATTAGTTAATTTCTCATTATGTCCTTCACTAACCACTATTCGTAAAGTTCTTACTACCTAAGGTCGAACTGTAGTTTTTAACACAAAAGCATTTTTCCAGAAAATTAGATCCAAATGAGTCTTTATTCAACAACATTGTTTGAAGAGTAGTGATTAACTTTTATATGGTTTTGAACTATTTTTTCCTGACGTAAAAGTAGTAATATCTTTTGGGAAAAGCTATTTTTTAATTGAAAAATTGTAGATCCAAAAACAATTACAAATAAAGCCTAAGCATAGGACAAAAAAATGTAAAGATTCTTTATGACGGATGTCACACAATCTCACGTGTACACAAAATCATAATGATGGATTGACGAAGATGGTAAATCGTATAAAATGAAAGTTGGGAAAGTTGTTTAATATGTTTTGAACTTTAAAGATGGTAAGTGATTTCCGAGCATGAATAAAGAGAGCAAAGTACGGTTGCTTGAAGAGGGGTTTTACAGAAGCACCTCTTTGGCAGTAGTGTGTTTTGTGGGAGATAACAGTAGATGTGTTTTGAACAATCCATTAATCACCAACCAGGACTTGTTCAAGAGTATTGTAATTTTGAGCTTATTCTGTTCATGCCCGGCATTTGGTGGAAAGAAAAATGGAATCAGAATCTCATACGGCTTTGTCATAATCCATTAATCGTGAATTAGTCAGTTAATTATCGAACAAATTAAAACAGGCTTAGCCAGTAAAACAAAAATGTCTAACAAATGCTTAAGAAAGATCTCAACTTTTACAATTTCCTGAGCTATTTAAAAAGGTAAATGCAAAAACTTAAGCTCTTCTTTGGATGTAGAATAAGACAAGTAAGAATAAGTGGAAAGTGGTATTAGTATTATGTTGGAATTACTATTCTATTTGGAAGTAAAAGAATTATTGAAGTGAATAAGTGTGTATTGAAAGTTATTCTAGTTTGACTCAAAATTAGAAGAAGTATTGTGACATAAGTACACTAATACAATATGTATAGAATAACAATATATTATATTAAATAGTGTTATTTTTAAATTAATATTATTTTATTTGAAATCATATAAAATAAGATTTCATAAATAAATAATATTTTATAAAATATTATAAAATTATATTCATAAATAAATATTGTTATATTTAAGATTTATTCATGGGATAGGACATTGAGATTCCATTTTGGATATAATATCAATTATTATCCGAATAATAAGAACAAAAGTCTATATAAATACACAAACCACAGTCCATATTTCCATCTTTCTTGAACCGCACTCCACTTTTTCGCAAACCACAAAAAAAAAAAAAAAATGAAAGAAGAGGAAAGGTGCTCGATCCCATTCAATACGTGCAATGGCTGCAATGATAGTTCTCAACCCCAAGCCCTCCCTATCCCCTTTCGAGCCTCCACCAAGCCTTCCCTCTGCCTCCACGGCCTCCCTCGCTATCACGAACCTTGACGAGGACAACCTTTACACCTGCCTCATGTACTTGGTGCGTCAGATCGAGTTCATCGACATCCAGGAGTAGTACGTCAAGGACGGACAGAAGAATCTCAAGTTGGAGTGCCTCTAGTCCCAAGCGGAGGTCAAACCGATCTAGTCTATCTCCCTCGCCCTTGGAAGTGACGAGGCGACGATTACAAGTGGATTGCAGGTAACAATTACTGGCAGCGACAAGGCGATAATCGCTGGCGATCCGAGCGATCTTGGATTGCAAGTGAGTTTCAAGAGAGAAAATTTTCGTATGGAGGAGAACATGGATATAACGGAATATATCGATCGAGAATAACTCGAGTGGAATAAGGTTATTTCACGCTTGACGTGGAATAAGAATTCCATAATAAGAGAAATGGAATGGTTATAGTTATTCCGATTTTATTTTTCTTTTTCATTATTCAAACGGAGTTGTAATTCTAATTCTAGATTTATTCTTGTATTTATCCAACATCCTAACAGGAGCTAAAAGAAAAGACCCTTCTAATACAAAAATGGAAAACTAAAAAAGGGAAAACTTATCCAGGGTTTGTAGGTGACACTCTAATATGGGATTGTGCTGTATTTTTTTTTTATGATATGGATTTTGTTAGAATAGAGAGAAAATCGAGTTATTGTATGGCCAGGGCATGAACTCTTAAGATGGGAATGGTCTTTGTCATTCTACACATTTTGTGTTTTCCTAGGAGTATTGCGTCATCATTTACCATCTTAATTTGGCCGACTCTTTTAAGTATAGTTGCTTGGTCGTTGGTGTCATTGGAGTGTAGGTGGTCATTTGAGTGTCTGCACATGCACTTATACGTTCATGTGAAACGCCATGGACCATATAATCGAGTTAAATTGTAAGCACAAGCTATATAGTAGAGCTAGTGCAAAAGATGTGCTTTTTCATAACCTTACTTTCGCAGTGCCCCCTTAAAAATCAGCATGTGCTAAAGTTCATGAGACAATTGATTGTGAAAAGTAGAGAAATTCCACAAAAAAGTTTACTGAGTTTTCTTTCAGGCTATATTTGGTAAGACCTGATTTCCATTGGAAGGGAATACAATTCTTTTATTAATAGATGTCTCATTTTTTAATAGTTTCCTCGATCATTCCCAATCTAGTTTTTGGATTCCAATTCTAATACTTGTATATTTTTATTCATAGATGCCTCATTTTTTCTTTATATTAATAGTGAATCGCTTGTAATCTTTTTTAATTCAACTAAGATTTTTACATATGGACTTGGTGATTTATGTGTGGTACTATTTCCTATCTATGGTTCATTAACTTTGAAGTCTATTTCTAATCATACTCTTTATATTTGTAAACTATGACCTGTTGAGTAGTCATGAAAGTATTCAATATAAATAATATTAGTCATAAAGTAGTCGTTAAACACAAAGTTATAATTCATTTTCATAATCAAACATGATATAGAAATTGTAAAATTACAATAAGTTAATTATTTTTTTTTAACAAATCTTAACTCTAACTTTTATTTAATTCTTATGTCTCATTTTATTACAATAGTCATACCACATTGTAAATGCAATTTCTTTTCTTTTTTGAGTGTCAGCATTACGTTAGCTATTCAAAGATTCAACATTTTCAATATATCTTCCATCTCCATTGGACACTTGAACTTCTTCTTGCTTTGCCAAACTTTCTTCTTTATATAGACAATGGATATTACAGTTGTGAATGCGTATGAAGTTGTGTAATATACAAGTACAAATGACAATCTTAGCTTGTATTGGATGAAGAGTTGCTACTTTTAATATTGGAAAACGTATTTTTAAAACTTCAATTATGCATTTTACATGATTTTTTAGGAATGCATGTCGAGGATTGAACAACTCCTTATGATCTTTTGATCTTAATCGACTACTTCCTTATTCTCTTACGTGATACTGAATACCTCAATATGGATGAAATTTGAAATATTTGCATAGCTGACATTTATTAAGTAATATTTATCTTTTGGTACCATGAAATTGTTTTAATATGTTGAGTCAAGAACTCTTGCATCTGAAGTAGATACCTCTCATCCAACTAAAATATAAACAAATGTTAAGTCAAAATTATAAGTCATCATTATATTTTGAGATAACGTTTGCGATGAGGAGTTTGATATTCTTCATCTATTGATATGAGAATATGAATTCCATCAATAACATTAATACAATACTACAACATAAAAAGTAGTGAAATAAAAAATCAATATAGAAAATAGTAGAATATAATTTCAAAACACTAAAATAAACAAAGTTGTTGCTTTTTTATCTTAAAAGATGGTCAATATTTTGAATTATTTCTAATTTATAGAGGTGTATTTGAAATTGGTAATTGTAAGTATTTACTTGATAAATTTGTAATCGTATCTAAAACTCGAACAAAATAACGACGTACAGTCTCACCATTATGTTGAAATCACTTTTGAACATCTTGATTACTTGCATTGTGTGCTATTGTGTAGAGAAACATTACAACTTGTTCTTATATAGTGCCATGCTTAATATCATGAAAATAGTTTGGATTTTTTAATACCTTAATTAATTTATGGAAGATGTGTTGATCCATGTAAAACTCTCGCTTACAACATTTATCATAACCATCAAGTACTTCACATGAGCATATGCCGCACCTCTTAGAACTAACGTATAAAGCAACATTCGTTCAATACGTAACATTGAAATTGCTAAAGTATCTTTATTTTTCTTCTTACAACGATTTCTTCAATGTATGTATTCATTATCCATGTTGAAATGAAAAAGATGATGAGCAATAAGATGAAAATTTGAAAGAGAAAAAGATAAGGAAATAAATAGAAAGGATCAAGGAGTTTATGATATAAGTACATATACATATTGTGACTATGCCCATGGCCTGGGGGTTGATCCGGCGCAGGGGTCGTGCCAGAGGGGGGAGGAGGCCACAGCCCAATGTCGAGATGGCGAGGGCACGAGAGGGAAGAGAAATGGAGTCGTCACCTAGTTTTTGAAGGGAAAGACGAGGAAAACCACAAACGAATCACTAAAAGTGAATGAATGAGACGCAAACGTGAAGGTCAGATGTCTACTAACCAGAGGATGGGTAAGGATTCCTATTACGCACGGGGAAGGTGTTAGGCACCCCTGTACGTCCGAGAAACTCGGTCTTTCTAGTCTAATTCGCTTGCTTAAGGCTAAATGAGTGTTTGTTATGCTTAGATTGTGTTCTAATCATGCTGATGTGAGTGTCAAGACAATACTGGATGGATGTGAAAGATGTTGTGCAAAAAATGCGGAGAAATCCACATGAATTGACAAAATCGTAGAAAATCACATGTGTAGACACCTCGATTTTGAGGTGGTTCATTGATAAACTTTCCAGATGTTGCTTTGGATGTGACTAACCCAACCACTTTTTGAATCCCATTAGCTAAACCAATCCCAAACCTATGGCAGGTCCACAGTCTAATTAGAAATTCAAACAGATAGGGGAGAGCACCAAGTTTGAGCACCTAGCTAGCACACCAAGCTAGAGCATATAAGTGGCGCACTTAGCTAGAGCACCAAGCTGGCACACCTACCTAGCGCACCACGTTGGCGCACAATCACTTCTCAGGCTGCTGGCTGCTGGCTGCTGGCTTTTCACCTCCCATGGTTGTAACCTTTGCCAACGAATATGCAATGGAATCTTCCCAGGGTCTTCGTTTACGAGGCTGCTTGTATTCTTTAGGAGTTACCTTTGTGAAATTCCTATATAAGGACATCCATAGGTAACTATTTGAGCTTTCCCTTGATGATTTGAACTGATCTTATCATCTTAAGAAGATCTAGTACGAGCTATCTGCTGTTTTCTGCAATCCACTCTTTTTTCTCTCAAGCACTCCCTTATATTTTGGAGCATTGTCAGCCCTTCCAAAACAACAAGGATCTCATTATCTTTGATATCTCGAGAAGGAACACCTTGGAAGGTAGGTCTTCTCTTTCCCTTCTTTAATTTCAGTTCTTGCACCAAGATAAAGTATGCCTTGAACATAACATATAATCTGATTTTTTGCAGTTTATATTAGAGATTTTATGATAAAATGTTGATTTCATATACAAGATGTCTTGCATGTAGGATACATATGTTAAAAATCTGCATCATGTAATTCCTATGAGTGGTTTTATTATTTTTTTTCTTTTCACTAGGATCCATGATCCATGCATACACATGCTAGGATATGTAATAAACATGTTCTTTACATATTCACCACTTGCATATGGGCTGTCAAGTTTATCTTCACACACATGTTCTTCAAGATTTCGTATAAGTATTTCTGCCATAAACCAATGATTTACTTTGCTTTCTAATCAAATAAAAGGAAAAGGCTTTTTGTTCATTTTCATCTCATCATATTTCTTGTTTCCATCATTTGCATAACTGGCTTAATAAAAAAAGAAAACACCTGTCTCTGAATCTGACCAAGAATTCTAAATCAGATTGCAGTCTGATTTAGATTTTCTGGGGAGTACCATCCTAGCGCACCAGAGTGGCGCACCAAAGCAGAGCACTACTCTGGCGCACCATTCTGGTGCACCAGACTGGTCAGAGAATAAATCACCCTATTCTGCATCCCTATCTGCATGTTTTCCCGAATGGTTTTGAGTTTGATCCTTTCAGTGGCGATTCCTTGGTATTTTATGATTGTGCATACATGGTTTCAGCTTCAAACAATGTTGTTTTCTAAGTCGTTTTTCCCTTTGGATTTCCAGTCAATGGTTCAAAATCTGGTAGACTGATTGCACTTTGCTCCCCTGTGGAGATTCTATGCATCAACCCATGATCCTAGGACATGGTTGAACCTTGTTTTCATTCAGCATAAGTAGGATGTGGCTTTGTGTGAGGCTATTAGCCCTTGAGCAGAAGATCCATGAGCTTCTCATACTTGCATGTCTTTCATTTTTTTAAAGGATATTTTCCATTTTTACAAGGACTTTACATTGCATAACTTTCTGAAACACATTTATATGACATTGCATTGCATGGCTTTCTGGTATTTTCCTTGGCACATCTTTCTAACCCACATAGGAGCACATATGTGGTGCATCAGACTGGAGCACCAGTCTGGCGCACCTAACAGGCGCATCAGCCTGTTTTCAGTAGCACACAACAGATTTTTACGTGGTTTTTAGCATGATTTCTTACTTCGATTTGCTTTCAGTTTTCTCTAGCTTTCTTCCTGGATATATCCAGGAAGACCCTTTTCTGTTTTAGCCATTTCTATGCATGTTAGATCATATATTGTATGTAGTAAAGCAAGGATGAAAAATCGCTCAAAATACTTAAATCCTTGATCTTATTTATGTAATATCTTTGCATCGACACTTGACCCGATATATGAGCGATATCTCTGAACACTAGGAGACACCTTGCACTCCCTGCATCCTTATTTTTAACATAAAACACCACTCACTTAGCATGGCATGGCATATCGCCTTCGGGGGTACAGTAAAGGCTGAAAAGTCGAAATTTCATAAGCAAATGAGAAACCTATAAAAAGACCGATTTATCGGGCGCACGAGGGTGCCTAACACCTTCCTCGTGCGTAACAGGGATCCTTGCCTGATTTTCTAGTTTATGACCTACTTTTCATTGGCTTACTTGCATGGTTTATATGGTTTTCCTTGTCTTCCATTTTAATAGACTAGGTGGCGACTCTTGTATTTGCATTTTTATTTTTGCCGTGACTTTGCCTTTCGCGCTGAGCCTCGAGGCTGTCGTCGGCATGGTTACAACATGAAATGACGATGTTTTTGTAAAGAACACCTTTGAAAACCATGTTGATGTTAAAAAGATAAAAAGTCGAGTCAACTCGTGTTCTCGGAATCATGGAAAAAGTCGTGAAAATCAAAAAGGGGAAAAATAATCCGTGATAGGGTCAAATGTCGGCCCTCAGGCCTGTTAATGTACGCCTTCGGGCGATGAAATCCAAATCAAATCCCAAAAATTTGAAAACATGGAATAAAGATAGTCAAATCGAATATCAGGTGAAGGAACACGAAAACAGAGGAGAGAAAAATCCACGGAGAATGCATGAAATGCAGACTTATCTAAAAAGGATGGATCGATGTGCAAATACAGCAAAATTATGTAAAATGCATGAAAATGTACTTGAATGGGTAAAATACACTAAGGAATGCTTTGGACAAAGATTATGCATGACTTGGTGTAATAACAGACACACATGTGCATGAATTGATGACACAGGGGCAATTTGGTCATTTTAGTGGTCAAATATGATAAATGCATGCATGGAGACAATGCATGGTCTAAGGAATGCGAAAATGTCAAGAAAGAAGAAAACATGCAAAAGAAAAGGTCATAAAATAATAAAAAATGTAAAAACAATAAAGGATAAGTATAGGGACTAAAACGTAAAATTCACAAAAGAGATGAAAATCTGGTTTAAAAATCATTCAGAAACTTCTATTCTAGTGTACAGATGATGGATTAAAGGACAATGTGACAATGGGATGGTTTAGATGATTTCTTGAAAACTCAGGGTCTAATTTGCAAAATTCCCACATAAGGTGCAAAACTAACAAAAATGTGAAATCAGATGTTCATTTATATTTCAAACAGGGTTTAGTGATGAAAACTTTATTCAAATGGTGATTTTATATGTACGTGGGATCAGTTAATGTGAAACATATTAAAATGTGATTAAAATGCAATAAAAATCGTCATTAATGATTTTAAAAAAAACTTTAGGGACCTAGATGTAAATTTACCTGTTTAGAAACATTATTGATTAAATTCAGTGACTGGTTTGTAAAATTTTAGGACCAAAATGTGATAAAAATCAAGTTTTTTATATTGTTAATGTAATTATGAATATTTTTAAGGTCTAAAATGCAAACTATATAAAAAATCTCTTTTCAAAAACTCTAGGGGCTAAAATGCAAATGTTTAGGACTTAAATGCAAAGAAAACAAGATCTCAGGGGTATAAGTGTGATAAAACTTGCATGAATAGGACTGAATTGTAGTTAAAGCTTTAATAGAGCAAAAAATGTAATATTCACTATGTAATTTTTAAAATATGCAAAGTCAGAGGTCATCAAGTAAATTTTCAGGACTAATTTGCAAAGTAAACATGAACATAAGGGTCTTACTGTAAAGAAATAAGAATATATGGAACTAAAAATTAAATTACCATTTACATAGGGGAAAATATGCAATATTTACACAAATAATAAACAAATGAAACTAATTTAAATTTCCAGGGATTTAAACATAAAAATATAGGACCTACGTGTAATAAAAAAGGATTTAAAAGTTATAAAAAAGGACCTTGATATAAGAAAGGACCTGAATGTAAGGAAAAAGGACCTGAAAGTAATTATATGGGCCTAAAAGTAATCAAAATGAGGACCTAAATGTAATTATTAAAAATTTAAAATAAAATAATAATAAAAATCGAAATCTCTTCTATTCGAAGATCACCGGTGGATCGCCGACGACCCCTTGCTGGCGCCAACTCCGGTGAGCTCCCGACGACGGCGCAGCGACGGGAAGGTATCGGTGGTGGTCGGGGAAGCAAGGGGGAGCCACGGCGAGCTCCCCTGCGGTTTTTGACTGCGCTAGGGAGGCCTGAGAGGCCTCCCCCACCTCGAGCTCCGGCGAGCAGCGGTCGACGCTAGAGAAGACGACGGTGGAGGGAGTTGACGGCATGGCTGCCTCTGGGATGGCGCAGTGGTGTGCGGGGAAGCTTCACAGTTAGGGGTGACAACGGGTGGGGTCTGGGTCGGGTTTACCTATACCCAGACCCATCATATTTCATGGGTCTGAGTCTGAGTCTGGGTCTAGGTCTGAAAATCAAGACCCAGACCCAAACCCAGACTCATGAAGATAATGGGTCTGGGTCTCGGGTCTAACGGGTCTTTCAATCTTTTCCATTTTTTTTGAAAAAATTAACTTTTCATTTAAACAAAAAACATTGTAAATAAGCAATAGTAAGATTAAAATGTTAAAAGACTGGTAATCACGGGCAACTCCACTCTGATCCGCCCGAACCAGACATTCAGCTTAGGGTTCTTCACGCCTGCGGACACCATCAACGAGCACCACTACTCCGACTTGTACTTTGGCATCTTGTATGCTTCCATCCCCATCCGAACCTACGTGTGGGTTGCAAATCGCCGATCCCTAGTGAGATCCCATCGGACTCCGCCCTTCCTAGTGCGAACCGACGACGGCCACTTGACAGTGAAGGACAGGACAGGGGGCATTCTGTGGACGACGGAGGACCACGAACCTGGTGGCAAGGTCAGGCTGTTGGACAATGGGAACCTCGTTCTGCTCTCTGCCACCAACAACTCCGAGATTGTTTGGCAGAAGGTGATAGTACTAGTAAGCAGCAGCGTAGGAGGACTATTGCTACTTGTCTTCAATCTTCATCCATCCTGCAGAAACATCAAGTAGATATCAAATAGAAGAAATGCAACACCATGACAAAATAGAATGAAAGAAATGCTAGTTGAGATTTGCTTAACAGAAGTTAAGGAAGAAGGAGAGAGAGAGAGAGAGACAAATCTGAGATCTGCTTCAACCATTTATTCTTACTCTTACCCACTTCCCTTTCTTCTTATCCTCCCGTAGACGGCGAGACGGAGGAGGGAGAGGGTTGAGGGACAAATCTGAGTCTGAGGTAGAGGATCGACTCTGTCTCTGAGGGAGAGGATCGCAGCCCGCAGACGGCGAGATGGAGGAGGGAGAGGGTTCAGGGGACAAACAGGAGATGTTGAATGAGGGGACCTCCGGGCTCGACTCTGTCTCCGCAGCCGCAGACGGTGAGATCGACTCTGTCTCTGAGGTGGAGGGATAGCCGGATAGGGGACCTCCGGGCTCCGGACTCCGGACCAGGAGATGGAGGACGATTCTGTTGCCATGAGTCTGCCTTGCGGGCTTGCGGAATGCGGAGGGAGGCGGAGTGTTAGGGTCTTAGGGATTAGGACACAGCTGCACAACACAGGGGAAGTAACATATTATATATATATATATATATGTATATATATAGGGAGATTATCAGATGAGGCCCGGCCTCACTTTTGGAATGTGAGGCCCATCATCTACTACTGTCCATTTCAAAACGAATGGTCAGATTTGATTCTGTATTTAATTATTTCTTTTGCATGTGTTGTTAAATGTATTGAATTGTGAATAATTTTTTATTACTCAAGATGCGTGTAGGTGGTTCTTGGATATGATGAAGATATGGACATAAACTCATGATGTTGCACGTTTCCCTAAATATTTTTAGTGTCTCAATATAATAAATGATATGGGGAGATACAACACACGTAATGGGGATATGTTACACATGTTTCCCAATAAAATAATATTTTTGAGAAATGCTACACACGTTTTGTCCCACGTTTTGTCCCATTAGGATTTGTATCAATGTTTTTTGTCATTCCACACATATCATTACTCTATATATTTCTCAATGTATTACATATTAGATCAGAAATTCTAGGAGCAAAAGATGAAGAGGTTGAGCAACAAGCATAGCAAGTTAGTATCATTTTTTTTTGTCAAATTCTGTATTATTGGATTTGACTTAAAAATATAGAAATCATTACTGTATTTGTGTAAATAAGTTTACAGTTTCCTAAAATGGTTGTTTTTTAATTATTACGAATAATTCTTGAGCTTCTTGTTATTAATAGCACTTTTGTCAATTTTTTTTCTTCCTCTCT
>JAMKQA010052057.1:0-10943 GCA_024699735.1 Posidonia australis
AGCCGCAGCCTCAAAATGTACCCTCACTGGTACAAGCACGGAGTGCGTCCTAGGGACGCCCTGGTGCCCGAGCACCTGGGGACTCTAACCCCAGACCCGTCCAGCATCGGCACTGAGGGTAGTCCGGGTCTCTCATATTCCGAGTCCTACAGTACCACCATAGTCTCGAGGCTCCTACCCCGGACCGCAAACTCGACAACCACAACCAAGGACACGTCCCCGACATCTCTAGAGGTCATACTACATCGTCGGTAAGTCCTGGTTTCATTGTGGTTCCTACAATTTCCTTTAATCTCTTTAAAATCATATGCAATTTGTCTTTTCAAAACATTTATCAAAATCATTTTTCATTCATAAAACTCATTGCAAATCACATGCATTATGCATCAATTCATTACCTGTGGTCTTTAAACCCACACATTCTTTCATGGTCTTTGTACCATGCAATCACTCCTCACATGGGTCCACATTCATACACATAAGCCACGTTTCAATATCTCATGGAAAACATCATTAAAAACAACATATTTGCATGCGTCATCTTACAAGTCATTTCCATGCATTTAATACATTTATCATGTATTTATCCATATTTATCATCATTTTTCTAAATATTTCCCAAAATAGCTCAGGGCCCTGATTCGGCATACCGAATTTTGTTTCGGTATGCCGAAATTTCCTGATTCGGCATACCGATGGGGGCTTGGGTATACCGAAATCCCTTGATTCGGCATACCAAAGAATTTCGGTATTCCGAATCCCTGACAGGTTTATCAGTCCCCTGTCAGATCGGTCGACCGAACTTCCCCGGTCGTCCGAATCCACGACACAGGGCACCACCTGGAAGTATTTCGGCATACCGTTTTCTTCGGTTGTAGAAAACTCCCCAGGTCACCGTCACCCCTTTCTCCCCAAGGTGAGAGTAAGGATCGGACCCCTCAAATCTACCTCAAAAATTTCGAATAAAACATGAGCTGTAGACCTCCAAGTCTACTTCAAAACCCCTCAAATGAAACACAAATTCACTAAGCATGCTGTTCTAGAGAAATTCACAAATGCACAAAGCCCAGACGAAAACACTGTAGCATGCTTTAGAGAAAGACCTGCAAGTAGTTACTGAATTATACAACGCTGTTAGACTCAGAATAGTTGGCAGTGCATCAAGCAACGGCAGTACAACATCTTGCTCAGAAGGCAGACTTAGAGAGCCTGACAGGTGACACAGTTGGAGATCTGGACATTTACATTCCAAGAACATTTGAAAGTGCTCGAGGAGGACCTAACAGAGCACAACAACATCAAGGAGGGAAAACAACTGTTTCTCCACTGCAGCCTGAATCACCAGGACCAAACTTCAACCATGGTCCTTCAATCAGAAAGAGAGTGTGCTAGACCAATGGTCGTCGCCCGTCAACATCTCCTAACTGAAAGTACTACCAGTGATCGTCGGCCACTTCCGAGCCTTGTAAAGCATTTCATTATAGGCCATGCATCTTTATCTTTCCTATTTATTGCATCCAAACATCACATAAATTGTGTCATGCGCATTGTACTTTCCTTTTGTTTGCATTATAATTATAATATGAAACATTGACATAACCATTGCCCGATGAGGAAAATCGGAAGTCCGCCTGCTTAGGACAAGTCCAGTCCTCCTCACGTGTTACTACCCTTGAAACTTAGGATGTGAGGGAGAGATTATTCAGTGACATGTACGAAATGCACAAATTCCTAGGGGACATAAACCTCCAGAGGGAGTAAAAATGTTAGATCTAGAGAGAGTGCAAGGAACAAAGGAAAAATACAGACTTTGGACCACAAAAAAAATAAGGAGACAGAAGTAGTAGACAGAAGCTAGCTCCATTGAGTGAGGCATACGGGACAACCCTATCCCTACCATATAACTTGGAGAGGAGTTGAAGCATGCACCTATAGATCCTACAAAGGGACTAGCCACCCCTTTAACACAAGAGAGACAGTAGCCACCCCCTCAGCATAGGTATATATTACCTCCAAGCAGGGATAGGGTTAGTCAGCATGCCTTTGAGGGAGAAAAAGAAATATGAATCCTTAAAAGAGTAGGTATAGGGTCCCAAGATTTTGACAGGAAGTCCATAGTATCTGAAGAAGAGCTACAAATAAGCCTAAGTATCTAGGTTAATGCCACATGAGTCGAAGACAGTTTCACTTCTTACAACAGGCAATACAGGCTTCCTTGGAGCTGAGGGCACCAATTTCTGTTAATCATACATTAATCCTGTCTCTGCATTACACTTTTTGCATAGCATCTATTATCTTAAATCAAGCATATTTGTGTATCAATTTGCAAGGCATTTGGTCATATTCCGACCAAGGGCATGCTAGCTGCCTTTTTGAGTCGTAATATGGCAAATAGGCATTTGACTAGGGGCATGTTAGTCACTTTTTGGAAGAACATATGACCAGGGGCATGCCAGCTAAATTAGTCTTGGAAGCAGTTCTGTGAAAATGCGGGAACAAACACAAGCAAGTCAAGATGACACTAATGCAAGCAAATTTATCATTATAGTCCATCAGTGATACAGAATTTGCTAGTCAACTCTCGATCTCTTTGAGCTGCCAGCCCCTGTGAAGCAAGTGCCACTAGGCGGTATCTCACTTATGGGCCATGTCTCCCTTATTTCAGTTTCATATTCCACTGTACAACCAGAGCCCTCAGAAATGGCAAGGTTGGAGGATTGAATACCAGCACGCATCATGCAGGCCAGCTTTGAGGTTGTTACATTGGAGCCAAGAATATACCTCTTATAACAATCAGGAATGGGACTTTGCTTAATGGAGTCCTGGCAGAAGTCGAATTGGTGAAGGACTTGGACAGGGTGATATTCCACACCACTTGTAAGCTCGGAAAGAACCACTAGCCACATGTCCCCAGCATTAAATAAGGTAGTAAAAGTCCCTGAGGTTGAGGATATAATGCACCACACTACCGTGTCCTCAACGACATTCTGCAATCTGCTGCACAGCTTGTGTACGTCTGGAAGCGTCCTTGAATGGTTAATGCGGCTATAAGCTTCAAATGCAGAAGGCCGAGGGCGGAGAACCCCCACTCCCATATGAGCAGCAAACCAAACCTGGCAAAACATGTTACACAGTTAAATAAGCACAGCAGAGTATTAAAATAAATTGCTTACTTACTTGCACCAGAGTGCCACAACCATAGAAGTGCCGGGAGCATCTCAATGCCTGGTCCAAACCAAAATAAGTCTCTGCAAGGAGATTGGGAGCAATATCAATTTGGCGAGTAACCATCGCCCAAGCAATTTCTGCTACCTCAACAGCTACAGTCATCCGGCCATGGCTAAAAATAAGCTCCCCAAGGAAACGTATCACAAAACCATGAAGCCACAGGTTGCTTAAAGAGGAACGGGCACTGATAATCTTATCAAAATAATCCAGGCGCAGCATGGTAGTGGATCCATCTTTGCAAATAAGGCTCTTCTCGCTAACACTTCTGGTTAAACCAGTCAGTCGACTCAGAACTGAAGCATAGTTGTCATGGCAGGTGAAGACAGGAGGGGACATGAATGGAGACAGGTCGCATATCCGTCTGACCTCCTCCAAAGTCAAAGTCATTTCTATCTGCCCGAAACGAAATACGTGAAAAGTTGGTTTCCAGAATCGAGCAACAGCACACAGCGGGTGCCAGTTCACCTCCACTTTAGCTATGCTTAATACGGAGGAGGATATGTCCCAAATCCGCAGTTGTTCACGATCTGCAGCCGTTAAAGCATCAATCCAGCCACGCAAAGCATCTGAACAATATTTCAGTGTCACCATGGTGGGATAGCTCTGTGGACACAAATTTGGGCTAGATATGGCAGGAAAGAAGGCAAAACTTAACATAAATATGAGGTAAATAGAGCAATCCAGCAGAACATGATCTTAATATAAATGCAAATCAAAAAGCATGCTCAGAATAATTTGTCTTGTTGTAAATTCGAGATAATATTGCAAAGACGAAATCTGTATATTGCTTTTCCTTCTCATACAACAAGGCATGAAGAAATCAGCAGGAAAAACAGCAAAAAACATTCACGTACCATTGTAATAGCGCAGCCGGAGCCCAGAAAAGGTCAAAGAAAAAGGAGCTATGAAGATTTGAGGTTGTTTTGCAGAGAGGGCGGCGGTACATCTCACTAGGAATGCGAGTTTATATAGGGAAGAAGCAAGAGGTCTAAGCAATAAAGGAAAGCAAGCTGACCATTTTTGAGAGGAGCACCAAGGTGGCGCACCTCGGAGGCGCACTGAAAATTTCAACAGCACCTCCCCTAAAATATGGACCTCACTAAGTCGGAGCCACTTTCTTGGACCAGCACAGAAAAATTCATTCGCAAACAATACCCCAAGAAAGGGGCGCATTCTGGAATTGGGATTTGTCATTTCAAAAGCGTTCTTAAACATGTTTACAATGTTGCAGTGTTAATACAAGGCTTGATTATCGTAAAAAGATAAAAGATGGCTATTCCTCGTTTGACTCCTCCTCGTCGGATGACGCCTCTTGAAAGCTCTTGGCCAAAAGACCGGCGCCTCGTTGGGTGATCCGACGCTACCACTGAGCGGCAGTAACAACCTGAGAACGGGCAGCAGAAGTCTGAACCCTTTGTGAAACCTCTGTGTCAAAGTGGTCTTCCTCAGAAGCTTCCATAGTGAATTCCCCACTGCTAGCTGCATTCACCTCATGGGCGGAGAAATGTTACTGTGAAAAGAATATCAAGACTTGTGTTAGCAGCCAAAATTGATTAAGCAAAATTGCAAGAGAAGAAAAAAGAGAGAAATACCCGAATAATATTGCGCCAACGCAATTCCTACAAGTTTACAGATACGTCAGGCGTATTTTGTGTTGAAAATAGCAAGTTACAAAAATAAAAGTCATACCCTCTTCCGTCGGATATCGGCGTAAAAGGCACTGAATTGTTCTTCAAAGCCCTGTAAATTATGACAAATATCAGGTTTATGTGGATCATATGCATAGAAGTGTTAAGTAGAAATTATAATCAAATACCTTGGCCCAGTCGGAGGCGTACCATATGCCACGCTGGCTATCTCGCACAGCCTCCTCAAATAGGTACGACTTCCCGACGCACTGGTACGAAGCCAGATAATGTGTATAATTGACTTCCCGAAGGACATGCCTGTCCTGAGAAGCCATAGTTGCCCCATGCTGACTTCTGGCAACAGAACGAGTCGAGGCCGGGCGATCCATATCAGAAGGAGGAGGGGCAGGAATGCAGAACTCATTTAGAAACTGGTGCCTCACGCGCCCCGAGAGAAAGTATGTTGATTTCTTCATGCAATAAAATTTCACCTGCTTGTCCCTCAAAAGCCAGCCGGAGTTCAGAGGAACCCAATCAAAGCCATCATATCTAGTAAATGGGCGTAGATGAACCTGTTATAGAAAAGACAAGTATTAAAAGAACTGAAGGCTATAGTATAAAAAGAAAACTTACATCCTCGAGCTCTACCAGGTCCAGAAGATACCGGTAGGACTCATAACTATACACCCCTGCGGCATCCCGATGGTCAGGCTTGACCCACTGGCGGGGAAGGGGCAGAAGCTCATCACGAAGGTGGCCAAAGCTATGCCCCCGTGTGATGTGCTTCATAATCCAGTACTAGCAATGGAAAGCAAAGGTTAGATATGAACCAAAAAGACATTTATTTTGCAGATAATTAAAATGAATACTTACAGTCAGCAGAGGATATAGCCCCACATAGGAGCGACGCCCAAGCTTGACTACATTGTCAAGCCCGCAGATCTGCCAAGTGTAACTGGCGCCAGCCCAGTCATAGTGATCCAAATGCTCCAGATTGGTTAAGTACGCTAACCAATCAGCATGAATACAGTACGCAGACGAGTTGTAGAAGATCATTGCCAGCAGATCTAGTAAAAAGTGTCGCAGCACGAAGTCCGCCTCGTCAGTATCAGGCTCGGGGTGAGGCCAGAACTGGTCCCACTCTGTCAACCACCCCACAGTGATCATGTGTTTCCCCCTAGGTGGCTTAGGAGGAACACGGCCCAGGTGTGCAGGAGCAAGGTGCAGGCCATGAGTAGTCTCACCAATAATCGGCTCATCGCCTAAGGGGAGCTCGTCAGCAAGGCCCACTGGTCGGGCAAGATGGTCAGCTTTCCAAATGGGAAGTGAAAGGTGTGCGTCTCGAACCTCCACCTCTCCACCAAAGCTCTAAAGAAGTTGTAGTTGCCATGTATAATTAGTATGCGAAGTAAACCGCTGAATGGGGACCGATGAAGCAGAAAATCCAGCAGAAACTCAGGTAGACGATGGAAATGGTCGAGCATTGGGGCCCAGTGGCACTGCATTACCCAATTTGCATCACCAGCCTGGAATATCAAGAGCAACATTAATATCAAGTCAGAAATCAAGTTATAGTTAAAGCACATCAAGGCAGGAAATTACCCCAAAGTCAGGGCCCTCGCAAATATGATGGTCGCTCAGCAGTCGCCCCTTGAAATTACCAGACTCCTGAAAATAAATTTGTCAGATAGAGTACCAGATTTATATCCTATGCACATTGTCTTCCAGTTTGGGCCTACCTCAACAGGGACAGCCGTAGTCGAGCTGCTGGAGGCACGTGACCTCAAGGAACTACCTCGCCGCTGGGAGCGAGAGCTAGATGACGCATCCCGTGAGGACTGTGGGGTCCCTCCTCGGGAACTGGATCATCCTACAAAAAGGGGCGAAGACCACATTAAAACTAGAACAGCAAGCATGACAGCAGCATACCGGAATCCAAGACAAAATCAAATATTGCATTATAGTCAAAGACAGAATAAAAAGGGGCAGAAATGTAAACAAAACAAGCATACAGTTACAGCTCAGCATTACAGAAGAGTTTAAACAGTAAACAAATGATTACATGGAAATGTGAGGTTTATGGGGCAATATTGATGGTCTGGTGCTTATAAGTTGAAACTTGAAGGACTGGAATGAAACATTCTGGGTGGGCTATTCTAGACACTCCAATTTTCTGATTTTGCAGGATGGAGATGTGGTAGCTGAGCTTTAACCCTTATTAGGCCATTTAATTCATGGAGACCCAATTGGGCTCATGAAAGCCCACTTAGGCCCATTAAACCCTAGTTGAGCCCATTTGGGCCCACAAGCCTATTTCAGGCCTATTTAACTTCATGGAAGCCCATTTGGACCTATTTAGCCCATTTTGACCCATTTAGCCTATTTGGACCCATTCAGCCCTAATTGGGCCCATGCGGGCCCACAAGGCCTGCATAGGTCCATTAAACCCTAGTTGAGCCCATTTTGGCCTATCAAACCCATTTAGGCCCATTCAGCCAATTTGGGCCCATTTAGCCCCATTTGGGCCCATGGGGGCCCACACGACCCATATGGGCCCATTAAGCCCAAATTGAACCTAAAAGCCCATGAAGGCCCACCATGAACAATTTAACCCATTTCTTTTCTTCCAATCCACACTTCATTACTTCATCTCCACATCTATTAACCATTTACCAATTTTTACTAAGATTACATAAATCATCCTCTTTGAACCCATCTTCTTCTTCACCCATCTCTCACTGAACCCACTTGATCTTCATGGTTTAGCCACAAGTCCTCCTTCCATACTGAGTTCGGCCTCCAGTCCACCACTGATCCAGCAAGCCAGAGTAGGACCAGCCATTGGAACAGCCATCGCCGGAGCTTGGATCGCCGTTCATCTTGTTGGCAGCCAAGGGAGCAAGGAGGGGACAGCGGTTAGGGAGTATCTGTTAGTCTGTTAGGAGGGGCATGTGTTTGGTTAGGGAGTGGGCTGGTCCGTTACAGGAGAGAGAGGCATTCTGTTATGGGTTCCGGCTGCCTATATAAGAAGGAGAGAACCCGAAATTGGGGAGAGGCCACACATAGACCGTCACACCCCTAGACCAC
Organism: Posidonia australis; assembly: GCA_024699735.1. Classification (NCBI taxonomy): domain Eukaryota; kingdom Viridiplantae; phylum Streptophyta; class Magnoliopsida; order Alismatales; family Posidoniaceae; genus Posidonia; species Posidonia australis. The sequence goes on from JAMKQA010052057.1 coordinate 7,944, forward strand.
TAGAGAGAGAAGCGGAGAAGGAGAGGAGCAGCCACTGCTGTCGGAGCTCCGACGACGATCTCCAGCCAGGTACGCGCACTGTCCTCCTCCCATTTGCTTAAATTATAGCCTTCCAGCCCTCCTCTCTCTTTCTGGAGCGATTCCAAGGGATCCAGAGCGATCCCTTGGCCTCCGGAGCTCCTCCGTGCCCCACCGTCGTCGATTCTCCGACGACAGAGGTGGGGGCGGGGGGGCGGGGGGCAATCCAAGAGGCTTCCTGGACCCCCTAGTCTTCCTCCTCCTCCTCTGGCCTCCCCGGAGCTTTTCTGCCCCATGCATTGCTGCTTCGCAGTTCCTAGTAGCCACCGCGTCGCTTGCCGGAGAATGTACCCAAAGCCGCTGTCGTCGGAGAAGAAGGCCCCTGTCTGAGCCTACTCGCCGCTCTAAGCCTCGCCGCGGTGAGCCAGCCCCGCGGAGGCCTTCCTCTGGCCTCACGCGATCCTCCGGAGCTATCAAGGACCTACCTCCACCTTTGGATAGCCCCCGCAGCCTAGCTCATCAGAGCGCGCAAGCGTCGACGGTCCGCGGTGTCCGGGATGCGCGCACAACTTGCTCCAAGCCCGAGGATGATGGGAAAACCTCTGCAGCACCTCCTCAGCCCTCTAGAGCCCTCTGATCGCTGTGCCACCGCCTCGAGCAACGCCAGCCTCCTCAGGACCGTCGCCGGAGCACCTCGACGGCAAGGTAGGTGGGGAGGTCATTCCAGCCGCTGGATCACCCATACATTCCGTTGGATGTGTTCCTTACTTCTCCCTCTTGCTTCCTGTGGGGTCTGATCTTAGATCAGACCACCGGAAGGCCTTGTTTGCCCCCCCTCCGGTGGTCGTTGGCGGCGAGCTCCGTCGCCGGCGACCGTCGTTTCTTTTTTCTTTTAAAAAACAATTTAAAACGTTTTATTTGAATAAAACCTGGAGTTTATGTTTTTCTTGCAAATAGGTCCTTCTGGAATTACTTTTTGGTCCTTTTATTACATCTAGGTCCTTCCATCATTTTTCAAAGATGTTTCGAATAAAGTTTTAACTGAAAATATTACATGTTTTACCCTAAACATTTAAAGTAATGTTTTCTGAGTTTAAAACTTAAATAAAAGCCCTTAGAGTTTGCAAATGTGTTTTGCTTCAGGAAAATTGCATGATAAGCCCAAGATTTTTATGAAATCATTCTGGCAGTGAATTTTGCATGTGAGCCCCTGAGCTTTTCCAAAAATATTCTGGAAGTTCTTTTTACTATGATTTTTGCACATAGGCCCCTATGTTTTCTCAAAAACTTAATGAGAGTTCATTTTTACAATAGATTTTGCATTTTAGGCCCTAAACTTTTAAAAATACTCTCTAGTAGTTCATTTTCTTTGGGAAAATTGCACTGAGGACCCTAGACCTTTTCAAAATGTTTCTGAAAGCTTTATTTTGCTGGTTAAATTGCATTTAAGCCCTTGCATATTTTAAAAACTCTCTAGATAGTTGTTTTTCACGGTTTAATTGCATGTTAGCCCTTATACTTCTCTGAAACTTTTCCAGAAGCATGTTTTCATTGGACAAATTGCATTTAGGCCCCTGTGTTTTAGGCCCTAAACTTTTAAAAATACTCTCTAGTAGTTCATTTTCTTTGGGAAAATTGCACTGAAGACCCTAGACCTTTTCAAAATGTTTCTGAAAGCTTTATTTTGCTGGTTAAATTGCATTTAAGCCCTTGCATATTTCAAAAATTCTCTAGATATTTGTTTTTCACAGTTTAATTGCATGTTAGCCCTTATACTTCTCTGAAACTTTTCCAGAAGCATGTTTTCATTGGACAAATTGCATTTAGGCCCCTGTGTTTTACAGAAATCTTCCAGAAGGCTTATTTTACTGTGAAAATTGCATAAAACTCCCTGGATTTGTTTTAAAACATTCCAGAAGCTTGTTTTCTTGGTTTAATTGCATTTTAACCCTCTGTTTTTACTGAATTTCTTCTAGAATGCTTTGTTTGCTGGTTTTTTGCAGTTCACCCCCTTTACTTTGCAGAATTGTTTTGATTGCCTGTTTTTAGGGGTAAAATGACCATTTTGCCCTTGAAACTTCCAGGATCATTTCTGAGACTATTTTTTTGCATTTTTACCCTGATTTTATGCTGAATTGATTTGCATACATGCATTAGTGTGTAAATTGCATTCTAACCCCTAGAGAGTTTCCTTTGACTAGGGATACACATTTTGACCCTAGATTTCTTCATAATTGCATATAATGTGTTTTCCTATGTACTTTCGATGATTTGGGCATCTGAATGTCAGTTTTCTTTGGAATTTGGGCTTTTTTGCATAAAACACCCTGGAGTTTTTACATTTGCATTCACACTTGCATTTTGCATACTTTTCACATCTTTTTGCACAGATTTTCCAGTCTTCTCCTCCTTGCTTGGTGTACACTTTTCTAGCTTGTTCCGAGCTTTATTTTCTCCTCGTTTTCCGGGTTTTCCTCGGTTTTTCGATGGTTTTCACCTGTTTTGGTTTTCCATCGCCCAAAGACGTATAGTAAACGGCTTCACAAAGCCGACATTGTCCCGAAACAAGGATTATTTTCCCTTTTTTGATTTTCTCGAATTTATCCCCAATTTCTGCTGTTTTGCGAGACGCTTTCCGAGAATTTCACGATTTTCCTTATCGCCCAAGGGCGTACAGTAAAGCGACATTCACAATGCCTACATTTGACCCTCGGATTAACTTTTTCCTTTGATTTCACTTCTTTACTTCGATTTGGCATGATTTCAGTCATCTTCATGCATGAGCATATAGAATAAGCAAGCATACATTTAGCTGACCATTGACAGTAGGAAATCTAGAAAGACCGAGTTTTCTCGGGGGCTTGGGGGTGCCTAACCCCTTCCCCATGTGTAACCAGAATCCTTACCCTTTCTCTGGCCCGCATTCATCTTGCATTATCCATTAGGCACGGATCACACATGCATCTTTGCATCTTGTTTGCT
>JAMKQA010052059.1:0-13894 GCA_024699735.1 Posidonia australis
CATCCCATGCATTCATCCTTTTGTGGTTTTCCTCGTCTTTCCCTTAAAAGACTAGGTGGCGACTCCATTTTCTTTTCTTTTATCCTTGCGCCTTTGCCATCATTGGCATGGCTGTGGTCTCCTCCCCTTCCCCCTCCCTCCGGGTCGGGCTCGATCACGGGCACGGTCACAGATTGGTTGGCCACCTAGGTGCCAACTGTGATCATGCCTGCCTAGGGATCCTGCGCGGAGTAGCAATAGAGGAAGGAGGTCACAACCATGCCAGGATGGCGAAGGCGCAAGATAGGATAAAAATGAAAAGAAAAGGAGTCACCACCTAGTCTTTTAAGGAAAAGACGAGGAAAACCACAAACAAACCACAAAAGATGAATGCATGAGAGGCAAATGTGGAGGCTAGATGTCTACTAACCAGAGGATGGGTAAGGATTCCGATTACGCATGGAGAAGTTGGTAGGCACCCCCGTACACTCAAGAAACTTGGTCTTTCTAGTCCAATTCGCTTGCTAGAGGTTGAATGAATGCTTTCTAAAACTGAATTGTGCTCTAATCATGCTAATATGAATGCTAAGTCAATACTAGATGGATGTGCAAGATGGTATGCAAAAACTGCGAAGAAATCCACATTAAATGATGAAATCACGAAATATGACAAGACAAAGAAAATCACATGAAATATCGAGGTTTTTGACGATAATGGCTCGAAAATTCATACAGACCTCAAGAGAACTAAAAATGCAATCAACTCAACTCAATTGAATCTTAGAAAATGTCATAGAAATCCATACGAAAAAATTGCAAAGAAATCCACACAAAACAGGTAAACTATGACATGTGAAGAAATTCACATAAACTGACGGTGTTTTTGGAAAGAATGGCTCAGAAAATTGCACCAACCTCAATAGGATCAAAAATGTGATAGACCCAAATCATTATAATAGTGGAAAACTTCACGGAAACCCGAACGAAAAAATTACAAAAAATCCATGTAAAATAGGCAAATGGTGTCATGTGAAGAAAAGCACATAAAATGACGGTGTTTCTGGAAAGAATGCTTGGGAAAACAATATCGATATTAAGAAGGTCAAAAGTAGGGCCAACCCAAGTCATCAAAATCATAAAAAAGTTGTGAAAATCAAAAAGAGAAATAATTCACAAGTGAGCCAATGTGGGCCTTGCTGTCAGTTAGTGTATGCCCTCAGGCAATGAAATTCAAGTCAAATCAAAAAATCTAAAATGTAGGAGTAAAGGAAATCAAATCGAATATTGGGTGAAGGATTCTGAAAAAAAAAAAAGGAACAAATCCTTGGAAAACCACATGGGATGCAGGTTAGCTTGAAAAGGATGGGACAATGTGCAAATTTGATGAAAACTATGCAAAATGCATGAATAAGGGTCTAGATGCAAATTTTCTATGCTCAAGGATTGTATATTGTGAACCCAGGGGCCTACATGCAAAATTATAGGGCTTAAGTGTGATAAATAATAAACTATTATGATGACCAATGCAATTATTAATTTTCTTAGGGTCAGGATGCAAAATTTACAAAGAAAACGCATTTTGGAAAACTCTAGGGGCTCAATGCAAAACCTTAGGATTTATTTGCAAGGAAAACATGAAACCAGGGACCTAAATGTGTTAAAATATGCATGAATGCAATGAAGATAAAAAATGAAAATTTGCAGGGAGCTACATGCAATTCTTACAGAAATAATAAAAGAAATAAAAGTTATTTAAAACTACAAGCACTTAAATATAAAAAGGACTTAAAAGAAATGAATAAAGGACCTAACTATAAATTCCTAAAACTAACTGGATCTTAACTAAAAAGACATCTGTCGAAGTTCATCAGTGCCTGGTCTCCGGAGAGGGCTCGGCGGGTCTTCGGCCGTGGCATAGTAGCGGAGGAAGGTGGGTGACGGTCGGGGAAGCTTGAGGATAGTGCGGCGGAGCTCTCCGGCACGGTGGATAGGACTGGGGTGGCTTGAGACACCCTCCTAACCTCAAGCTCCTGCGAGGTGGACTGTTGGCAATGGGGAAGACAACAGCGAGGTGGTAGCGGCGCTCCGACGACAATCAGGCTCGAGTGGAGGTCGGAGGAGCATCAAGGCTGCACGAGGAGACCCTTGGAGGTGTCGACGTGAACCGGGGAGGTCTGGAGCTTTCTCCTCATCTCCTACGCTAGAGATGACCGCGATGGAGGTTGGGGCGATGCTCTAGGCTCTAGAACGACGGCGAGGCAGTGGGGGAAGCTCTATGGTGAGGCAGTGAGTCTCCCTGAGGTGGTGACTAAGGCTTCAGGTTTCTAAGGGTGAAAAAGGTTTGAGGAGAGGCTTTGGATGTCGTGGGTTGCCAGGAATTGCTCTGGGTGGATTCAGTGCGAGAAGAGAGGATTGTAAAGGGGCTTCGGAGTGGACTTTTCCTCGGAAGGGCTTGCGTTGGTGGCCAGGCTTTTTAAACTCCAGCGGGAGCCTCCAGGACCGTCAATCCTCTCTCTCAGTCATCGAGGGCCACTCGATACTCGCGTGAGCTAGAGGAGCGCGGCCGAAGATCACGGAGGTAGCGAGATATACGCCGGAGATGCTAGGAAGTCGTCGAAGTTTGTTGGATATCGCCGGAATTATTTTTTCATTAACTAAGTTTGTGATTTATGGATTAAATGGGGTATTGGGCTGCTAATGGGCCTGACGATTGGGCTTTGGTTTTTTTTTGTTTTGTTTTAGTGGTTTAATTTTGGATTAATTTGATGATTAATGATTAATTTGAGATTTTGGATAGACGTATTTGTGTTTTAGCATTTTAAGTTGATTAAGGTTTTATTTGGTGATTTAAATTTAATTAAATGGATTACTTTAGTTTTACATGGATTAAAATGGTTTTGGGTTTGATTAATTGAGAATTCATTTAAATCTTGGTTTAATTAATTTTTACTTTGATTTACTAAATGATTTTATGTAGATGCTGATTTAATTGATTTTCTTTTGATTTAATTAAAGATTTGGGTTTTTAGGGTTTTGGTTTTTATTAGGGTTTTGTGATTTTAATTAAATTCTTGATTTTGTGATTTATGGTTTAATTAATTGGTTTTAAATTAGGATCTTAATTATTTTAGGGTTTTGGATTTTAATTAGGGATTTTAATTAGGGGTTTTGGGTTTTAATTAAGGTTTTTAGTTTAATTAGGGTTTTTGTGTTTTAATTAGAGTTTTAATTTAGGGGTTTTAGATATTAATTATGGTTTTTGGATTTTAATTTGGATTTTTAGTTTAATTAGGGTTTTTGTGTTTTAATTAGGGTTTTGGGTTTAATTATTTAGGGTTTTTATGAATTTAAGTGGATTAAAGTTTTGTGTTTGAGTTTTAATTTAAATTTAATTAGTCTTTACTTGACTTAATTCGGGATTTACTTTAAATTTTGGTTTAATTGGTTTTTATGTGGGTTTTGACTTTGATTTTGACTTTATTGATTTTTCTTGAGTTTTTTTTGGATTAGGGTTTCTTTTTAATTATATTTGAATTTTTGTGTGTATTTTATTAAGTTTTACTTGATTAGGGTTTTAATTTGGGTTTTCACTTGATTAATTTAGATTTTAAATGATTTAAATGGATTATGACTTTAATTAGGGTTTTGATTTGATTAATTAGAGTTTTCACTTGATTAATTTGGATTTTAGGTGGATTTAAGTGGATTTTATTTAATTTTCGTTTTAATTTGGGTTTTATTTGATTAATTTGGATTTTCAATGTTTTAAATGTGTTTTGTTTGGTTTTAATTTTGATTAGGTCAGAGTGCATTGGTGTGGGCCTAACTGGGCTTGTGTGTGCTTGAATGGGTTTGTGGGTTTAGGGTTTTGGTGGAGTTAGAGTTTAGGTTTGGTGGTTTGAAATTTAAGGTTTTGGTGGTCGCAACTAGACCATCTTTTCAGAGGAGCCTACTGTCAAGTTACTACAAATCGGGGTGTCTACACTAACTGTTCCCCAAGCTCGCCACTTGGGCTGGCAGCCCACCAAATCCTCCAGGATGGTCTACTCCTAGACCATCAACCTCACCATCACGTACGTACGCTGACTTAGAGCATTGGCAACCACGTTGGCCTTCTTAGGGTGGTAGGACAGATTAAAGTTGTTGTCCTTTAAATACTCCACTCATCTGTGTTGCCTCAAGTTGAGCTCCCTCTAAGTGAAGATATACTTTAGGCTCTGATGATCGGTGAAGACCTTGAAATACTCTCTATACGGATAGTGTTGCTACAGATTAAGAGCAAACACTACGATAGCCATTTCTAGATCAGGGGTCGGGTAGTCCTTCTCATGATTCTTCAACTAGTGAGAAGCATAAGCTATGACATTGCCATGCTGCAATAGAACACAACCCAACCCCACACCATTGACATCACTATACACCATGAACCCACCACTTTCAAAAAGTAGAGTCAACACGAGAGCAGAAACTAGACAAGCCTTCAACACATTGAAGCTCGCTTCGTAATCGTGGGTTCAACTGAACGGGACTCCCTTCTTAGTCAGCTCTGTCAAAGGTATAGCTATGTAGGAGAAATCTCTAATGAGCCTCCTATAGTTGCTCACTAAACCCAAGAAGCTTCAGATTTCCATCACTGTCTTGGGCCTCTCCCAACTACTCATTTCCTCTACCATGGTAGGATTCACTTTGATGCCTTCTTCAGAAATCAAATTTCCAAGGAACATTACTTCGCTCAACTAGCTCATATTTGGTGAACTTAGCATACAACTGATGTTGCCTTAGAGTATCTAACACTGCTCTCAAGTGTCAAGCATGAGTCTCCACATCTGGAGAATAGACTAGAACATCATCCACAGACACTACTACAAACTAGTCTAGAAGAGGGCTAAATATCCTATTTATTGAGTCCATAAATGTAGATGGCGTATTGGTTAAGTCGAAGGGCATAATCGTCAACTCATATTAACCATATTACGTCCGAAAAGTAGTCTTTTGAATGTCTGAGCCTTGTATCCTTAGCTGGTGATACCTTGACCTCAGATTGATCTTCAAAAATTCAAAACGGGCTACAACTGGTCGAACAGTTCATCAATGTGGGATAAGGGATACTTGTTCTTCATCGTGATTTGGTTCAGCATTTGATAGCCGATACACAATCGGAGTGAACCATCCTTCTTGTAGACGAACAAGACAGGCTCTCCCAACAAAGAAACACTAGGGTTGATGAAACCCTTCTCCAACAACTCCTGCAATTGGGTCTTGAGCTCTTGTTGCTCCGAAATGACACTAGACCTTAGAACTAGCTTTATCTAGAACTCTTCTTTCCTGTACGGTGGCATGCTAGGAAAATCGTTAGGGAACACGTCGAGATATTCACAGACCACAAAATTGTTGTGAATACCCAACTCAGGAGAAGTGGAGGTAACTATACTAGCAAGATACCCCACACAATCCTTAACTAGCTACTTGTAAGCCTTCATTGTTGAAATGACAAGCTTAAGCTTTCTCCAACATACACCTCGTAGAAAGAAGGAACTATCTTTGGAAGACCCAAAATATACTCTTCTCTGAGCATAATTGATCAAAGCTAACTACTGTGCCAACCAGTCCATGCCGAGTATTACATTTTACTCCTACATGTCCATGATGATAAGGCTGGCATCAAATTCTTTACCATTCAGCATCAAGTCGACAGATTGTAGATACTTCCAGGCTAACTGTGCTCTCCCAGTGGTGTCACCACATTGAGATGAAAGGTTAGCCTAGTCGGCCTATCCTCCATCTCTACCACGAAAGACTCAGAGATATAAGAGAAGGAACTCCTTGCATCAAACAATATCTTAGCCATCTGGCCCACCACAAGAAAAGAACCTAAATGGCCAAGCTTACCAACAAAACAACATTTTCAAATCAGATAGTTATCCAGAATACAGAAGAGGTTACCACAAATACATAGAGGATTGTATAAGACCGAACTACTCATCCTTATCCTCTACTACGTCTCCCGAAGGTCCAGCATTGGGAGCTAAAATAGTGAAAACTTATCCCTTTGTTGGCTACTACGATGTGCTTCCTACCTTCTTGGGAGGATGTGGGCAGCACTTCTAAATATGCTCCAGCCTTCCATAGTTGTAGCACACCACTTGGTCTGGAGCTTGTCGCGAACGAAGACAATTAGCAACAAGATGGTCCACCTGGCCGTACTGGAAATATGGACTCCCTCTGGGAGCACTAGAATCTGCTTGACTGAGGCCAGTGCCTCAATGTCCTTTCACTTGATACTAACATTAGTTGAGTTTGAGAGCTTCAGTCACTTCATAGACTTTCACCACTTATCTGCCTCACCATCCAACAGATAGGTAATCAGCTACACCTAATGCTCCTTTAGGCACACCATGCTATCTAGCATCTTCACCACCATCTCCAACCAGGCCACGCTCTCCCTAGTTCCACCTTTGCCTTGGAATGTTGGTGGACAGAGTTTACTCAGCTATCGTAGCCAGAGATATCTTGACAATCCATTGGAACTATTCACGCCGAAGGCATGAGAAATTCCATGCACTAAGCTTCGCAATACGATATGCATGGCATTTCATCTACCCTCCTCTTGAGGCTAGGACTCCTTGACAGGGGCCTACCCTTGCGGCCATAGTTAGGCATTCTACAGGAGGAGAGGAACAAAGGTACCTGCACAACAGTCAGAGGTAGCAACCAAAAATCATGGTAAAACTGTTAAGTGTAGACACTATCATGCATGTAGAATCTATAGTGTCTCTAGAGCAAGCACCCTAGGCTAGTGCAACATAATAAACCTAGGATCTGATACTAAATCTGTAACGACCCGAGTTGCTACTATCACAAATACATTAGTCCAACTAAATTCAACATAATTAAATGCTAAAGTATAGGAAATTAAAGGCTAATTAATTGTATTTACACTACTAGGAACCTATAGTGAAAGAATAGAAGACTCCAATTATGTGCACTAGGGACCACAATTGCTACTCGTCGACCCCTACAACTAAAAACCACAAGAAAACACGTGAGTGACTAGAAAATTCACCCAGCACGCACCCCACGAAAAAACATAGAAAATAAAACCAAGCTTTTCCATTTCTTTTTTAAATCATTTCTGAAATCCTTTTAGCTTTTCTTTTGAAGTCACAAGAACACTGGAAACCATCCATATAGCAAATCGGGCCCAACTAGTTGAAACTACCAAAACATAGGCTATATTTGTGTAGATATCCCATTTTGTCACTCCCCAATCTTCTTTAAGCAACTAAATAGCCTACTCCATAGAGTCGTGTCTCACCATCTTAGAGGCTTAATAACCACACCAGGGTGTAGAATGCCCGTTGGGCTGCATTTAATGTTGAATGTCTCATTTGAGGCTATAGATATCTGATTTTCGCATTTCCTAGAGTTTATATAGGATAGGAATCCTTGACGCTTCCCAAATCACTCAGATAAGGATCTATAACCTATTTTCTAGATTTTCTATGACTTCTTTAAAAAACATTTATAATTTTACTTGCTTCACGGTTGTTAGCTGTGGCAGAGCTAACTCTCTCGAGCTAGTGGCAGGTTCGAGCCCCTCGAGTATTTTAATCTTAAAGAAGGTTTTTTTTATGATTCATGAGAGTTCTAAAGTATTTCTGAACTTTTAACGCATCTCCACCGATAAGATAAAAAACAGGGGGATCTAACGTAAAAGATTAGGATGTTGCCTATACAGTTGGTGACATGTCTCGTCACTACTTAATAGGCGTAGAGATGTACTATCGTAGTAGAATAGGGTGACAGAAATCCTAGAATTATCTCTCTTAATATTTATTCATCATGGGCCTTAATATGACATATGGGATATTTCTAAACATTATAATGATTTTTATCATAAGTATTATAATTTCTATAAATTTTGAACACTTAAATATTTATTCATATCATATAAATCCTTATAAATGCTAGATAATTTTAGAAAATTTGTGAAATTTGGATGACTTGATAATTAAGAGCATTTATCTTTATTTTACAAAAAATGAGATTTGTATGATAAGTTATCACATTTTAATGTTATAACTTATATTTAATTGAAGATAATGCCTAAAAAATAAAGATAAAATTAAAAATATCAAGATGATTGCCAATCTATGTTTAATTTGATAATCATTGATTTTGATTGCTTTTTCTCATAATTATTGGAGATTTAAAATTTTCAAATTTGATTAACTTAACTTTTGAAGATTAAATTGAATTTGGAATTTATTTAAAATCTTTCTATTTTGAAGATAGTTTTAAATCAATGATTTAGTCATCATTTGCTTAATAGAAGTTTTAAATTAATGATTTGGTCATCATTTGCTTAATAGAAGTTTTAAATCAATGTTTTAGTCATCATTTGGCTAATAGATTTGTAAGTGGATATATTGGAATCTTAATTTTCAAAATTATGCCTTTTTAGTTGTTTGACGCTAGTGCATGCGATGACAAGCTGACGTGGCAGATTTTATGCTAGTTGGTTGTTGATTCACTGCATACGGTGAATTTGGAATCTATTGCCTTTTTGCCTATAAGTGCGCCAACACAATGATCCTGTCACCATATGTACTAGCAACGACATCTAAAAGGGATATTTTACTATTTTTAACAAGTTTGATCCTAATCATTAATATTCCACTCATCATTGACGAGATCTTGAGCTCCCAAACTCTATACATAGTCCTCTTAGGTCAAGAGTTTGGAGGGAGGCACTTTCAAAACCCTAAAGAGTTAGTAAAAACCCTAGAGATTGTGAGAGAGAGAGAGAGAGTTATGGCCCCCTTTTGTTCAACTTCCTTGTGAGAAGCCTAGATCCACTTGAGATCATTCTATCCAAGCTAAAATGCATCTTGGAGCTCTCTCAGAACTCCACTTCCTCCATCCTCCAATGGGCACGAGGGTGAAGGGAGTATTGTTCTAATTTATGGATTTTGTTTTACACAATCCATTGTATGTTATAATATAGCCCATGGCATATGCATATGGGGACAACCCCTAGTTAGTATTTAGTTTTATTCTACATTTTGATATTGTTTATATTGTTTATTCTACATTTTGTTTATATTGTATGTTCATATTGTTTATTCTACATTTTGATATTATTTACTACACCTAGGCTAATCTAGATTTGTTTTTTATTTGTTTTAAAGGGAAAGAAGACTACAGAGCATGAGGAAGCCGCTAGGCAGCATCATGCTGCCGAACCAGTGAATTGAGGATTCACATCCATTCATCATCATCTCCCGTAGGTGTCTTCTCAACCGACATCAAAAGAAAAGGACAAGTGGTGATAACAATGGATGACGAAGTGAGTGGACACGACGACGACCCTCATCAACACCTCCAAATCCATATCCATAGAAAATTGTCGATCACTGTGGGATTGGTTTAAGCCAACACCCACGTAAAGTAAATAAGGCATTAATTTCCTTTTTTGTTATTTCTTTTGTTGTTATTTTCCTTGAATGCTAGGTTTAATAAAAGAGTCATAAAGGCAATAATAATGAATGATTGATCAGTGTGGGTCACACCCAACACCTTAAGAAAACTTGTTAAAATATTATCTAAGATTTCCAAAGCAAAAACTGGAACACCCTGGGAAGGTTCACCCAATCGGGTTGGATGACCTTAAGATCTCCCCAGATCTGTGGAAGTTACATGTACTTTGGAAGTACACCCTTAATCACATGCCAAAACCCAAAGAGAATCCAAGACCTAATGTTAGCTAAGGAAGAGAATTGTCTCCTGAATAAAAAAAAGCTACACAACTAGGGTAACCCAACCTTGTCCTATCCTTACATACACTTTGCTTAGGAAGATAAGAGCAAAGTAGGCTTGGAGCTTAGGCATATCATTAAAGCCACTCACCTTGTATAGTGTGACATCCTAGAGTAAGTTCGAAATGGCAGTGATGGGTGAGAGTGTCAAAAGCAAACAATTTTAAAGTGCCCAAAAGAGGGGCGTGCACATAAAAGTGGGTACGCTGTCATAGCATAAGTCTTGAGAAGGTAGTGATGGATAGGTACTCAAAACATGGTAAGAAACTAATGAGTAGGTGTATTGTCATAGCATAAGTCCAAAAAAGCAGTCATGGACAAGCATCTACATGAAATAAAAAGAGTGGGGAGCCCTAAAAGAAAAGAAAAGAAAAAAGAATGAAAAGCAAAAGTCAGATTCCTAGGTAAGCTACGGGCACATAGGGCGAACCACTACCGAGCGACGCTAGAGCTGTAAGGAAACACCAAGAGACCGTTGTGAGCCTTGAGTCTCCCCCACTCTTCCACACATATAAGCAAGGGGCAGGGAAATCCATGAAACTCAAGGACCATGTATATAAAGGAGATAACAATCAACTAAGGTCAATACGAAGTCCTAAGTCCTCCAAAGGTTGAAGCATGGTAGGAGGGACCACTCTCTCACCTCAGATAATACTAGACAGTAATGCTAAATGCATAAGAGGGAGGTAGTGACTACACTCATCAATCCAAAAAAAAAAAAGAAGTAGAAAATCCATAAAAATACAAAAAATTAGAAAATTAAAAAATTCCAAAAAATTAGAAAATCTAAGAAAAGCAAAAAAAAACATTAAATAAGTAGTGCCATCCACCGTTACCTACAAGTGAAAACCAAGTAAGTAAGGAAATTAGAATTGGTCTAGTCGATGATGCAATAATCGACTCACTAGGTTTTGGTGTTACATGTCCAACTCAAGCGTACCATCATGGCTAGGATGCATTTTCTCCAAGAAGACATTGCTCCATAATGATCTTTAGAGCGCCTACGGATGACTCACAATCGGTGTCCACTAGGCTCCGATTCTCAGCTCTTTAGTTGAGGTCAGGACTAATTCCCTTCACCTAATAGGGGAGTAAAGATAGCACTATTGTACCATCCTTAGGCAACTTTGCCAATCCTTTGAGGTTGGGAAAGGTACATCTTTGATTCCTAACATGTCCCGTTGAGTGTGTAGGTACAAAACCCACCCTGTGTTAGTAGATCAAGTCCTACCGTGAGGCTACATCAAGTACCACCATGGTACTACACGAAGCTTGTTGGGAGTGAACTCCTACCTTTGGAGTCTCAACTGTGTATGTAGACATGCTACTCTGACTAAGAGGCAAACCCTTGTTTGGCAAAGAAAGGGTTCACTCCCTCACTTGGTTCTTTATTCATAGAACGCTTCCTTCTGCAAAATTGAGTTGTGGGATGATGGTCCTTTCCTATGAGAGTTGCTCATACTCAAGATGGAAAATACTTGACCACAACAAAATGTATCCATGCATTTTGCATATGTCTATATGGTTTGGGACCACGTGTACCCCACTGACTTAACTTGTCATATGGAGCATTCATTGCATTGCATGTTGACCTTTGCATTTGCATTATGTGCTTGAAGCATGCATCCATGCATTTAGGATTCATGCATTAGAAGTGGAGCGTGGATAGAGTAATGTTCTTCAAGAATGTTAGAAAACCCATAGAACTTGTGATCCTCCTAGAGCCCAATCAAGTCCTACCTATCCACTTATTATTCTAATCCAAGCAAACTCTGAAACAAGAAGCCACAAACAATTAATCTCTTTTATTAGTTTTTTCCTTTTCAACCAGCAATAGGGTAATTTCTCCATGATCGTTCTTAGTTTCTGCCCCATTGAAGTAACATCTCTACATGGTTGACATGGTTTTGACATTGGTTAGACACATAGCTCTGAAACTAACTTGACTCGTCTATGCTTGAGTCTTTAATATGATGATATCCATAGTTAATCGAACCATTCAGTTGTGCGACTATGTCCCAAAACCATGTCAGTTCACCCTTTTCCACTACTTGGATGTGTGATAATCTTCCAAAGCTAGAAAGGTTCCACCTTTTGGTTGTGCAACTATGTCCTGAAACCTAAAGGCAGCTTTCCTTTTGGAACCATTGTGGTAGACCACGGGAGAGCAAGCTCCTTATTTCAGGAAATGCTCAAAGGGAATATCCTTCTTGCTTTGGAGCTAATCTTATTCTAAGATCAACTCTAACGAGGGGCATCTGTAGATATCCCATTTTCACATTTCCTAGAGTTTATATAGGATAGGAACCCTTGAGGCACCCCATATCACTCGACTACAGATCTATAACCTATTTTCCAGATTTTCTAAGACTTCTTTAAAAAACATTTATGATTTTACTCGCTTCAAGGTTGTTAGCTATGGTTCAGCTAATCCACTCGAGCTAGTGATAGGTTCAAGTCCCTTGAGTATTTTAATCTTAAAGAAGGATGTTTTTATGATTTCATGGGATTTTTGATGTATTTCCAGAGTTTTAATGCATCTTTGTGGATAAGATAAAAGGCAGAGGGGGTGAAACGTAAAAGACCAGAATGTTGCCTATGCAGCAGGCAATATGCCTCATCACTGCATGAGCAGGTGACGAGATGTACTACTGTAACGTCCTGAACCTGGGTACGCTACCTAAATCATAGTATCAAAAGCAATTACAATAATTATAGCATTATTTCAAAACTGTAACTAACTAAGGCTCACTTCTAGGAACAATGTGTGGCTAGTGGCTACTACGTGGACATCGGAACTAGACTACACCTGAAAACCAAACAAAGCACGGGTGAGTGAGATTCAAGTCACCCCATATGTGCCCCACATAGAAACCACAACAAAATAGGAAGAAAAACCAAGCCTAGACTATTACAAAACGTAGCATTCGAGAATCTATTCCAAAACATCATTTCTTTTTAAAACATTTGGATTTTCTATCCAAAACCATGCCCCTTTTTCAAAAGATCATATTTCCTTTTTCAATCTATGCATCTTTAAAACCTTTTTATGCATACTGAGGAATCCACATTCTCGATCAGATCTAGCCTAAAACATAGGGCCTCTTAGGGGCTCAAAACAAAACCATATACATTAGCTGGCAACTAGTTATAACATGATCCTCATTTGTCACTAGAATCTGAGGACAAGGCACAAGTCTAATTCTAGCCAAAATCACACATTTTATTTCAACTTTTCTTATTGGCGTTACCTTGATCAGAGGTAACTAGGCACACAAGCAGTAGGTGAGGATACCATTTCCCCTACCTCCCTACATTGTCACGGTGAAGTTTCCTATGTGGGAGGACACCACCCCAGCCAATAGGCTTCAATTACATTTCATATGCACGTGGATACGACTTTTTCCAATGTCCCATCAGTGACCCGAACATCTAGGTTCATACACCTAGGCTCAGCCTACACCGTCTCAACTCAATAACCACGGTCGTATTTGACAATTGATATCTCATCAATTTTCTGACACCCACCTCTCGTGGTCCCACATTGGCAACCACGGTCGTATCTGACAACTAGTTTCATTAGAGTCTCATACTCCTATCACATTGTCGACACCAACCCCTCGTGGCTCCAGAACAAATTATTATTTTCTTTTCAAAACTCTTGGGCTTTCTTTTAAAACCATTACACATTCTCTTTTCTTTGTAGGGAATCATTCCCATGCAAACATAATCCTCTATTTGGGTCTTAGGCTCAAAACCATATAAAACCGTGCATTCATATTCATTATTGGGTCTCATGTCCAAAAATCACATCAAACAAATCACTTAACAATTTCCTTTCATTTTGGGGTCTCAAGTCCAAAACCACTTTCAAATTCATTTATTTGGATTCTACATTCCCCCATGACATTTACATGGTGTAACCATGCCGGCGAGGAGATTCCGCAAAAGAATGCGAAATCGGTCGGCAAAATCACGTCGAAAAAAGCAAAACAAAAGGAGTCGCCACCTAATCTATTATGGAAGGCAAGGAAAACCATATACATGAAAAATCATGCAAAAAACAACAAAGACAAGTCTACGAAATAACCAGAATG
>JAMKQA010052061.1:0-15467 GCA_024699735.1 Posidonia australis
TATGACCCTTCCTTCAAACTTAACGTAAGGAAATTGTTGTTTAACGAAGGTAGTTGAAGAAGGACAAGTTGTAATGAAAAAAAATTAAGGTACTAAGTCGAAAAATTCGAATAAGTGAGAGAGGTAAATGGCAAAAGATCAGAAAAAAAACAAATTTATCTGAAAGAAATATTATAAAGATTACGTGACTCTTCATACTTGACGGAAGGGTCTTGTTGTTTAATAGAGACAGTTGAAAGAGGTAAGTTATAACGAAAAAAAGTTCAAGATATCAAGCAGAAAAACGTGAATAGTTGAGAAAACTAAACTGTAATTTAACTCATAATAAATGGTTCAAACTTGTCTTATAACCCAACATAAACTAAATTTTGTTCTCCAATTTAGTTAGATACGATAATACGGTAAGTTGCTTATACTTTGCTCATTGAAGATATAAAACCCAATTTCAAACATGAACCTGGTTTGACCAGAAAAAAATTTGTGAACGAACATGAAGTTGGTGAAATATTTTTTAATTACCTATGTCCCTTTATGCATGGTAGTAGCACACTTCACTTTCTTCTTTTTCTTTTTTGTTACAAAGTTATGCACCCATTGTGTAAAGGGTCTCCTATAATTTAGTTAAACAGCCCGTTCTCCAAACACGACAGGCGAGCGTGACCTCTCTCTCTCTCTTGGCACACAACTCACCATCACAAGTCTGGAAAGATAATACAACAATTCCAGTTGTAGAATCAACTAGGAGGTAAGCCATCCGCTTCAAGTGTTCATCATCCTTGGGCATGATTCGAGTGCCCATCCATGAAATATAGTGTAGCATTTCCTGGTTGTGGAGTCAACTTGCTTGGAGGTCTGCCGACAATCACTGTAGGCATGGCATTATTGAGATTCCTGAAGTCTAAATAGATATATGAATCTTGTTCTTTCCCTAAGTGGCTGGTACCATGTTATCCACCCAATCTTCATTAATAAGGCTTAGGTAGGCTTAAGCCCAAAAGTACTATTCTCTAAAACTTCAGTCCAAGCCCGTTCCCATTGAATTTTTTTTTTTTTTTGATATTCCAAGCATGTATGCTAACATATAGTAAGAGAAGGATACAAGAATTACAAGGAAAATGTGTGTTTTCCATTCTTTGAAAGCATTTCGTAATCTAGTAATAAAAGCAGACACCTTTCTCTAATGATGACCAACTCCCTGGCATGCATGTTCACGAGGACGAATGCCTGCATCGTCGCTTTCTTGAGGGCATGCATGTTCACAAATTAATTAGTGAGACCTCCCACTAATTAATTCTCCCCTCTGCAGCAAAGGAGAAGCTTCCCACGTACATTTTTGTTTGCGGGGAATATTAAACCAATGGATTCAACAAACCCACCTCGTGTACCAACTATATGTCATTTGCAAGCAACTGCCTTGCTTTGGTTAAAGGCCATGGAATGGCTCTCACAATTGGTCGATAGGCTTTCTTGTTGTCTTGTGTGTGTGAGATTGTACTTATTTTAATGGAAAAGTGTGACCTAGGTAACCCTAGCTGTATCAGATACCCTCTCGGTCTGCTTAAGATATAGTTAATTATCAACTTTTCTCTCTCAATAAAATGATAGAATATTTCTAATCATATGATGTGAACTAGTCTTGGTCTTGTGTACTAACAACCGAAAAAACTAGACAATCTTCACATATACTCACATCCAGCTATTATCACGACAGCAGGGTTTAGCTTAAACAAATGAATTACCAGTGTACAATTGATCCAGTGTCGGTGGGGGATGAGGATTATCGTTCTACTAAATTTTGCACTTGCATGCATCATTCCTCGATACTATTCATCGTCTTTGTTAAGATTATAATTTATTTATCTACGATCCATTACAACCCACAATTCTGTGACGACTAAATAATAACTGACAGGAGGCCGACTACCACGTAGGTCTCACGGTTTTTCAGGTTTCGACACATTTTTTTAGTTTTCATTATCGTTAAGATAAAATCTTTCTATGCCATGATTTATATATATGATATTTTCCTCTCAGTACTTGGTTTTACAGGTGTAGGTTGACTTGATTATTTTCTGTGGATATGGGAGGAAAGTTCACCGTGAGAATAATCATGCGTTCTAAGTTGGTTAAAAACTGTTGTTTCTAGTTAGATTTACATATCAATTGATATGTTTACATAATAAAGCAATTACAATTGAGTTTTTACATCGACATTCTCACAGATCCAATAATAGTTGTTATAATATTTATTTATTCATTTATCTTGTCCCGATTCGATAATATAATATTGTTGCTTCTCTTTTCTTTTCCTCTTTGTATCTATTTCCTTTTCTTTTATAAGTTTGTCTTTCCTTCTTTCTTTTTTTTTTCTCCTGCTACTTTGTCCTTCTTCCCCATACTATCTATATTTCACTGTTCTTCTTGTCAATTCACTACCGCAGCCTCTTCTACCCCTAGAGAAAGTGACAAGCATCTTCCACCAAGCTATTGTCATTTCCAATGTTGATCTCCCTCTTTTTATATAATTTTGTTACAAAACACTAATGTGAGATCTTGTTCTCCTACCTAAAAATAAATAAACAAGTCAACTACAGTTATTGGGTTCCATATACATTAGTTCAGTTCTGCATTAAAGATGGAATGATAAATCACCAAACAACAATATTGTTTGGATACCAAGCCCACAGTTTTTAATTATTTAATGATAGAAACTCATGGTCTCCTGTACCGGAAAGTAAAGAAGGAGATAAATAAGAAAAAACAATTAAATAATGATAACAAACGTAGGAAAAATAACAAAAACACGGCTTAGTTTAAATATCTACATTTTCTATCGGTGTCATTTTCCTTTATGATAAGGACATACATTTCTCCTTATAATCTGATTAGAGGAGTTAATTAATTAGATAGAGAAATTTATGTATAACTCATAAGATACCTCAATGTTAAATGTTACATAGCCCGTTCTTGCGTACTTAGTTACTAAATTAAAGTATATTATGGAATAATGAAAAATATTATAGTGTTTTGAACATATAGAGTTGTTTGACATGCATGATGATAAAAACAACATAGACACCCAAACTATGGAAAATTCATGATTGTGATAGAAAGGAATAGGTGCACGCTGTGCCAATTAGTGAATCAAAACTTGATGTGAAATGGGATCATAACATTTGTCACAGTAAAGCATTTTTTTTCTACAGAAACGTCTACAAGTTATCAAGTTTTTTCCATATAGTTTATAATGAGACAATAAAAATTTTCTTGGTGATCCCAATCATATTTTGCTTGACCTGAAAGTCCCATCACATATATGAAAATGCAACTCCAATAAAAAGTATTTCTTAGAAAAAAAAATAGATTCCAATGTAATTCGCCCATAGTTAAACAAAGCAAACTCCAAAGTGCAATCTTAATTTATCATTCCGAATCCATAGAAACCAACATTTCTGGGAAATCTAAGTTTCCATTGTTTAAACAACTTTAATTTCATTACTAAAATGGCATGCCTATTCATGAAAAGTTCTCGCAAGATCAGTTTTTGTAGTGAATCTAAATGGAGGTGCACAATAATAAAAAAGAAAAAAGAAAAAAAGAAGGTGATCGATGATGAATTCTCTCTTTTTTAAAATAGATAGAAACCTGTTGTGTATTAGTGAAGCCTTGCCAGTTCACGTAGGGCCACAATAGGTCTAATAGTCAAGTTTTACATAATTTAAAAAAGAATGGAAAAGATACCCAGAATTTTTAACGAAGAAGTTGCATACCTACCCGATGTTGATGCAAGCATGATTGATGTGAACCTGTAAATTTTACGTTAAATGGTGGATTGTTGCAGTTAGAAGAACTGAGATTGAATATAGAATTTCACATGTTTTAAAAGGTGAAAGTTGGAGCATCCACTTGGTTCGCAGTTAGGGTAAAACTGGACAAGCAGGTAAAATGCTTTATGTTCACATAAAATATATGGTGAAATGGATTTTATCCACTGTTGAAGGATTGGCGAGCACCTACTCAATGTTGACGTGAAGTTTGTAAAAAAATCGAGAAGCCTGTTTTCAGGGCATAAAAGCACCGACATTCCTGCCTCCCCATGATTCAGTTTTCTACTAGCTGTTAATTCAGAATTGTCTTGACTCAGGAATGAATATGAGTATGCATGCCTTTGAAATGTTGCTTTTAAACCACAATTAGAGATAATTAATTACCTCATAACTGAACAACATGGGTCTGAATTGACAGTACCTTCAATGAACATACAGCTTTAAAATTCATACCTTCATACACATACGGCTGACGTTTGTCGTTCAATTTAATTTTTATCGGTCAGCATCTGCTTTGCAATGCTCATATTGCACTGCATATCGAACTAGCTATTACAAATCTATCATGTCACCATGTGAGTCGGATGCATCATGCATGGAAATTTCTCTTTATATCGTAACTCCACGAAATTCCATTTCACATAATGACCAATCTATGCTTGATTAAGCTTGTTTGAAGTTGCATGAGTGTTGCAGATTGGACTCATGACTAAATTACTCCTCCCACCATTTTTCCGAAGGAGCCAAATTAAAAATGCTGAGATTCAGTAGCATCAAAATAGATCTATACATTTTTCCACTAGTAGATTTTTAGATGTGTCAGTGGGTGCAGTAGCTGATGCTCCTTGTTGAAGATGTGATGGACTGCATCTTTTGCTACCGTATGGAGCACCATGTTGTAAAAAACCAAACACTAGAAAAGACAACAATTGATTGATCAATGGAATGAGAATGGACCAAAACTCTCTCTTTCAACACCATTATAATTGATTTAAATAAAAAAAAACACCATTCTAATTACTACCTCTTAAGACCACCAAACCCAAAGTTCCTAGTGAAGTTAAAGAGCATCCACCTGAAAAAAGGGTCTCATTTTTATTTGTTCTGGAGGAGTGTAATCTTTTTGCTTGCGCTAGGTAGATCTCCATTCTATCCTGTACAAACTTGGTTGTAGAGAATCCCTACTACTACACAAGCTTGACCGCTGTAACTTTTAGTCTCTTATCACATTTAATCCCACTAAATTTGTGACTAAGATTTTCATGATGTAGGAATTAAGCTCAACAACCAGATTGATAGATGATACGAAGTTGTAGATCTCACCTATTATGAGACTGTCAGCCTCTACGTTATATAGTCAATTATTTCTACACAAGTCTATGTAAAGGTGAGAGATTATTTTCACAGTTTAATTATTTCTGATTTTCCCACCTTTCAAGCTTAACTTTTTTTATTATAAAGGATTAGCAATCAAAAAGTCATTTAATTTTTAAAAATCACGTTTGACTGGTAATTACATCAAGTTGAAGGTTTAGCGCGTTATCTTTATAAGTAAGTCCTTTTCCAGTGATATGAGTAAAAGGAAAATATTTTTAAAAATAACACTGCACACATAATTGCGTTAATCAACAAAAAACAGTCCCGTGGCCATGCTACCTATGACTTGATCTTCATTTCCACATGATCTAGATTTTTTTCCCATTATTTAAACAATATAAATGAACCAAAAGAGGTGGAGTGTGTAAACAAAAGAGAAAAAGACATGTAGAAATCAAATCATAGATCTATTCATTGACATCAAGAAACAAAGACCCCCAAGAAACCCTTTAGTGAAGGAGAAAGAGGGAGGAATGAGTCAGCACAGTGAGAGACTGTTTCAAACGACTTGTGACACACCACAGTCCACAGCCATTTAAAACCCTATGCAGAGGAATAAATTTGCAACAAGCTTTAGCCACTACCCTTCTTTTCACTTATTATTTTGCGGTTTAACTTATTCAGAGGATACAGTGTGCATGGGTTGGCTTCAAGAACAAGTGATTATGCTGTTGAAAAGGTGATTGAAATTGTTCGCTTAGCTATAGAGATTGGATGGAGAATGGGTTAATTCCTTGTTATGGACATTGTAAGCTTCACAGCAGCCAAGTTTGACAGCAGCCTAGTTTGACTAAACAATGGTAGCTTGCTCTCGGGGTTCTCCCTGCTGAGTAGCAATGTCAGATTCTTTCTCAAATATAGCACGTATTTGACACAAGTCGAAGTTATATATATTTTTTGATTCAAGGCATGGTCAAAGTAATAATGATACGATGATCTTGTATTCTTGTTGTACTTGAGAATTTTTTTTTGTTTTGATAACGGTAGATTGTATTCATAAAAATAGTCCTTTAGCTATGAAAATCACCATTAAAGGATTGTTATGTCCAAAATTATACAAAATTTGGAACCAACAGTTCAGTTAAAAGCCATGGCAAAGTCTGTGCCTATATCATACATGATCTGAGAATAATATCCACATATGACAACAAGAAACAATAAATTGCAAAATTGGTAGGCCATCTTATACTTCATTTTCATCTCCTGTGGAACTTGGTATATTATTATCAGATTCAGAAGTTTGTGGTTGGAAAGCTTCAAAGGATCCTCTAGAGGAAGTAAAGATATTTGGGGTTTGCTCCACAATACATGCATTGTGCATGGAAGAGATAGATTGAAGAAGTTCTTCCTTCTCAAGCCTTGTTGCAAAAGTTTCTATCCAATGATGCATTAGAGAAATGATATCAGAAAGAATTATTGTGTGAGACTTGTGATTATCTCTGAAAATTCTATTGTTTCTTTCCTTCCAAGTCAGCCAACGGATGATTTGGAGCAAAACAACCCAACCATGCTTATTTAGATTAAATCTAAGTGGAGGTGCAGAATCGAATAAGTCAGCAATTTTAAAGTAAATAGGATACAAATCAGAATATAAGAAAAATCTCCATATATGTCAGATAAATGAGCAGTTTATAAATAAATGGATATTAGTCTCTCTATGCATATTGCATAGAATACAAGTCCCTGAACCATTCCACTATCTTTTGGCTAAGTTTTTCTTAATCAAATTCTTGTTATATAAAACCATCTAAGAGTACAATTTAACTTTTAAGAGTGCCCAGCTTTTCCAAATGCTGCAGCATAAGGGAAAACAACCACCATCATTTAAAATTTTATAGCAAGAGTTAACAGAAAAGGCATTATCTTTGGTTGGCAACCATAACAGAATATCCCCACCAGGCACTAGAGATATAGTTTGTAGTAAAGTAACTAACAAGTCTGCCTGAGATTGGAGGGATATATAATCACCCGGTAGTATCTTGGAATGATCAAATAATTTATAGAAATCAATCCTATAAAGATCCATAGTTTGTTTTATAGATGCTTTTTTAAATCTAGCTATAGAGAATAACCTAGGGAATTGTAATTTTAGTTTGAACCTATTCCACCACTTGTTCTCCCAAAATAGTGTATTATTACCACTCTGAACCTGGAAGGTGGTGAAACAATTAAGTATATTAAAACAATTTTTCATGCTTTGCCAGAGAGGAGACCAATTATTAACAGAAGAGTTCAATAAAACACCGAGTTAGACCTTATTAAGGTAAGGTATCTCACATTAACAAGATCTTTCCATTTCATATGGTAATTCTCAGAAAGTAACTACCAAAGTAGCTTAGTTTTCAAAGTTAAATTAAAATTTCTTAAGTTAATAATCCCCCAACCTTTTTGCTTTTTTGATCTGCACAATGTTGCCCATTTAATTAAATGTAAACCTTTATGATTAGAAGAAAAGGAATTCCACAGAAATCTACTTCTAATCTAATCAATTTCCTTCTCTTCTTTAATAGGTAAATGTAGAACAGACAGGTAATAAGTAGGGATTGCGGATAAAACAGAATTTAACAACGTCAACCTACCACCTAGGGATAAATGTTTTGCCTTCCAAAGGGACAGTTTATTTGAGATCTTCTCCACTACTAGGGTCCAGTCTTTATAAGTGGCCCTTCTATAGTGTAAAGGTAATCCAAGGTACATAAGTGGTAAGTCAGCAGTCCCACAGCCCAAAATATTACATAAGCTGGTAATTGAGGTCTGACTCACCCTTATTCCAGTGATTGAAGACTTATCGAAATTTATTTTTAATCCAGAACATGATTGAAAACAACATAAGATTCTTTTGATATTTATCATGTTCTCCTTACTATCCGATAAAAACAAAAGAGTATCATTAGCATATTGTATGACCACAGAAGGCCCCCTATGTGGGAATTTTATACCAGAAATTAACTTGTTAGCCAGTGCCAGTTTCAGTATACGATTTAAAATATGCATGGTTACTATAAATAGCAAGGGGGATAATGGATCTTCCTACCTTAACCCATTAGTTGCCCCAAAGAAACCTTTGAGAGAACCATTGACCAATATGGAGAATTTTGTAGTACATATACACATTCTAACCTAGGATATTCATTTAGACCCAAATCCAAGTCCACTAAGGGAGTCCAACAAGAAATCCCAATTGACATTGTCAAAGGTCTTTTCAAAATCCAACTTTAGAATATATCCATGAATGTTTGATGTTCTCATGTAGTGCAGAGTCTCCTGTGCAATAAGAAAACAATCTCCAATTGATCTACCAGCCAAGAAAGCACATTGGGATTGATCAATTGCCATATTCAGCACAGGGGAGAGTCTTGTTGCCAAGGTTTTACTAATGATCTTATATATACTGTTCACTAGACTGATTGGTCTAAAATCTTTGATAAGGAGAGCACCATTCTTTTTGGGAATTAAAGTAATAAACGTTTGATTAAATGGTACTAGAAATTCTGTGTCACTAGAGGAGTGGAGGTTCTAAACAATGTTAAAAATATCTGATTTCAAAAGTTCCCAGAATGGTGAAAAAAGACCAGTGGAAAGCCATCAGGACCTGGAGCTTTGTCTCCAGATAAGTTAAAAAAAATTTTCTTAATCTCCTCTTCAGTGAAAGGTATCTCTAATAATTCAGGATGGGATATATTGTGGAGGACTAAGCTGTCCCAGTTAATAGGAACCTTGATGCATTTTTCCTTGTTAAATTGCCTTAGAAAATGTTTTTCTATCTCTTTGCATATTGCCTAAGGAGAATGGATTAGGGTATCATTAATGGACAGGGAGGAAATGTTGTTAACCCTCCTATGACATTTTACCATGTTATGAAAGAAGACTGTATTCAGATCCCCCTCTTTTAGCCATTGAATTCTAGACTTCTGCTTCCAATAAGATTCCTACTCCTTTAATAGTGTTATATGTTCTATTCTTAGTGCCTTTTTCTCTTCCCAAATCTCATCACTGAGTAAAGAATCTTCAGCTAACTCATCAATGTATTGTATTTGTGATTCAATATACCTTAATCTACAATTTCTCTCTTCCCTGATTGGACCAACCCAATTTTTGATGTTCAGTTTCAGATTTTTCAATCTGTAAGTGAAAGCAACAATGGGGGAAGATGAGGAGCAGAAACCATTAGATTTCTACCAGCAATCCTAGATGAATTGCTCAAAACCATCAATAAGAAACCATGACTTATAGAATCTGAATGGTGGAGGACCCCAGTCAAGTGGGACTGTATCTAATATTATGGAGATGTGGTCAAAAACAACTCTTGCCTTCCCAGAGCAATAGGCATGTGGAAATTTGCCCGACCAATCTGTAGAGATAAGAAATCGGTCAAGTTTGACCATAATTGGGTGTGTTTGAAAGTTTGACCATGTATAAGAATAGTTGTTGGGGGAGAGATCCATCAATAAGTTGTGATCAATAAATTCATTAAAGCTTCTCATGTGGGCATTGATTCCGGGCCTAGAAAAGTGCTCATGGGAGTATCTAATAACATTAAAATCACCTCCTATAATCCAGTTGTTATTGACCAGAGTACTGAGATTGTACAATTCCTCAATAAAGTTTAGCTTTAAGTTGGATTCACAGGGCCCATATACCCCTGTGAGCCACCAATCAAGCCCATCCTCACAGTTCTTGAGGTTTAGGGAAAGGCTATATGTTGCAGACAAACAATTTTTTAGTTCAATAATCCTGTCATCCTAGCCAATGAGAATGCCTCCTAAAGCACCAATAGAAGGAAGATGAGACCATGAGTTAATCCTTCTTCCTCCTAGTGATCTAAGAGACTCTTGGGAGAAGAATTCCTTTTTAGTTTCACTTATGATAATTAAGTCACACTTATTGGATCTAATGAAATTACGCACCACTTTTATTTTGCCACTTATTCCTAAGCCTCTTACATTCTAAGCTACTATAATCATTAAGAACTGTGGGGTGAAGGAGAAGAAACCATCTTCTCAATAGTGCTATTGCTATCATCTAAATTAATTGGTGTCTTATCTTGGTCCTTCCTGACCTGGATGAAAAAGCGCTTAGATTCTACCATGGAACTGAGAGAAATACCAATTTTACCACAGAAGGACTGGAATTGTTCGTAAGAATCCTAGAGAAGAGGATCCTCTACAATAGTCTCTTCATTTGCATTATTTAATGTACCATCTAAAGAAACAATGTTAGAATGATCACAATTGCTTGAATAACTGAGATTATTGGAACCAGAATTAAAAGGACAATTGATCGTGGTATTACTTGGGGCATGCATGGGAGTAGCTGGATGGGAGGATGGGTTCTCAGAAGTTAGGTTGTCCAGGTCATCCTTCTCCAAATAATCATAAATCACCATAACTTTCATGAACTTGGCCATGGAGATATTCCTGGCCTTAATCTCTGCCTCCACAAACTTAGAAGTTTCAATTGCTTCTTGAGGCTCTGCCACCTGGGTGGTTGTAGTTGGGGTGGTTTCATAGGAAAGGGAGGGTGAGGCATTGTAAAATCCTCCAAAGGATGAGGGGGTAGGTAAGAGACCAGTAGTGTTTGCAGATGGAGTAAAGTGTGTAGATAGAGTAGAAGATCTGGTCCACACGTTCTTTCCACTCCTAGGAACTTTTCCACTCTTGGCACCTCTCCAGCCTTTGTTATTTTTGAATGACTTCCTAGTGGGGTCGAGGCCTCTGGATTTTGGAGCCTGGGTTGGCTGTTTGGGCCAAGCAAGAGCAGGCTGCAAGTTTGTGAAGGATGGAGCACAGATGTCCCATCTACGCCTATATTTGATAGGATAAACTATTTTACCAAATGCAAAAAATCTAGAGTCAGGTGTTTTTTTGTCCTGATGTATCTTGATTCTAATTCTTGCAAAACCCTGATATTTGACCTGGTCAATGGAAAGGTCAACCTCTAGGAGATTAGCAAACTCAGAAACCATAAGGTGAAAGACTTCTATATTCCATAGATGATGGGGGTTCCCTTCTGGTCTGATCCAAATCCCTTCCTCTCTCAGAGTGAAGACCGCATTGGAGTTGGGGGTCCAATGTATGAAGGAAGCCGAAAGAGATTGGAGGGAGGACCCATACAGGCTGAGAGTCTCATTTTTGACCTTTGGGGAATGGAATTTCAAGAGGAACTTTCCTGGGAAGAAATCCTAGACTTCTACCTCAAAAGGAGATGGCCAATTGTTGGATATGTGATGCTCCAGGATTTCTTTAGTAAGTTGTGTCGAATGCGCAATAATAATGGCGCAACAAGAAAGATAAAGGAGGAGGTTACAGGTCGCTTCAGAAGGTGGAATGATAGTAGGGTTGTGAGGAGTGAGACCTGTCATGGTAGGAACTAAAGGGAGGATCAATTCCTGTGCCTGAAAAAATTTACAAACCACCACTAAGTGTGAAGGAGAGTTGCACTTAAAGCAAAAGCTAGAATATTTACAAGATTTTTTAGAGTGACCGCGAAGACCACAGCTAAAGCATCGTCCGGTTACACGACAAAAGCTTACCAATGGCGTGCAGCTCTTCCTTCTATTCACCACCTTCCATCCTTCCTTTTCAGAGTCTTCAGACCAAATAGAGAGAGCTTCTTTGCCCCATAAGTTTGGGAGGAAATAGAGGAGGATAGTGGAGAAGCCAGAGTGGCAAAGCGAGAGCCAAGGGGAAAAGGAAGAGGAGAAGAATCGTTTTTGTCAGAGCAAATCTCTTTATCAGAGATGAATGTCAGATGATTCACAATGTCATTAATGTTGCAGTGAGGAGGAGATAAATAATATATTTCTTCGCACGATACTACTGGCATTGATTGCTGGAAGTGACAGAGCGACGATACGAATCACTCTTGTCAGAGAGATCCCCAGAGACGCAAAGTTGTTTAAACTGCCCTGTCGAATCACTAATAAATGGATTAGGGACAAATTGCGCTAAGTCATGATAAGACTAGGGATTAACGTTATTTTTATTTTGACAATAAGAATAATTAGGGTAAAACACATTATGATCCAAATTAAAAATCGGAGGTTGGTATAGAGAGAAGCCCTACATGGAGCTTGAGGCATCATTTGAAGTTATAGTGGATGTGTCAGTACCTCGAGAAAGTCGCTGACCCACCGTCTCCCTTGAGCGTATGAAATATCCGTTTTTCCGGCGACGTCCCACCAGAGAAAACATGCTTGCCGACGCGTCGAAGGTGACCAGAGGGTTGGAGAGAGAAGAAAAGATCTCTAAATATGTAGGACTACCATCTGTGTATCTATTATTCTCTAATTCACAGAGAGGCGAAACCGATTCCAGTACCCTTGCCGAAGAGACGGCATTAGGGTTTGGACTTAGAGCATCATAAAAAGATAAAGAAAAGTGATAGTTCGCACAACTAGCAGAGTATATATTCAAATCTACACACAGATAACAACAAGCAATAGTATTTAACCAACTAAATGATAGCTCCTTGATACAAAGGAAACAATCCACAATCATATCAATATTAATCTCAAAGGGACGATGGCATAAAGAACTATCAAAATATATAGCATTCAAAGAACCAGATTTGAGTCGGAAGGTCACGGATCGCCCTAAAAGGGACGGAGCCCTCCAGGGAAGCTGAGATCTGAGTCTCGACGGCCACACATGGGGGAGATCTGCCTGGGGGGCAGACCAAAGCCCCGAAGAAGAGAAAGGGGAAGTGAGTTTCTTCTCGAAGCTACTTACTTGCAGGGACGGAAGGAAAATCGGGGAGGGGGGGGGATCCAGATTTTATCGAGCGTTAGCGATCCCTCCCAAGCGGCACTACCAGAGGTTCATCGTCCTCCTAGAGACGCGCCTTGAAGGCATTTCGGTCGAAGTCAGTGGCTTGCTGAAGGAGTTCGTGGGGGCGGAAGCAATGATGTCGAGGAGGGTTTTTTTTTCTGAGGAAGATTGCGTCACCAAGAGCCCATTTTTTTCCTTTTCATGGATTGTAGAATTGCTTTACTTGTCATGTCGCCAACACCAAATTGTTGCACTTGAGAATTGACATTAATCAAATTCCGACCACCTTACACTTTGCTATCCATCTAGATGTACCTTAACCACCGGTTTGTACGTGCTGAGAAACATTTGGAATTCAATATCTAATAGCTCAAAATGGAGTTGAATTTTTTGTATTTCAAATATTAAAATATAGTACATCCTAGTCTACTTCATTTCCAACAACATACTCGTAAGTTTATAATATTTAGACTTATTTTATCATTAAATAAGACATTCTATTTTAGGAAAATCAAATTGCTACAAAAAATTAATCACATGTAATTGGTAGATCACCATTTGATCCACAAGGTTAACTTAAAAAAAGAAAACTTAAAAACCCCATTTTTTATATGGAATAATGTATTAATATGGAGTAATGTATACTTGGTTTAATTTTCATCATAATTGGATCACCATAACTCCTTGATCTAAATGTCTCAAAATAAAACAAATTTAGTAATTTAAGCTGTTAAGTTTTTTTTTTGTAAACGGTAATCTATTATTATTATTTTGGCTATGCCATCATAGTCAAGGACAAAGTAGTTTTCACCAGTCAAATATTACACTTCCAGCGGAACCCATAGTTCCAGCATCAAAAAGGTTAAGATCGACCGAAAAGTAATTTTGACAAAGACAAAATGAAAGAGTATTTCGCCGACAATAGCATGTTAATCATTGCCTAGGATTGTCCTCCATGAGAGCAGACGTTGATACATTGTTTTCCCACCCCTGCTGGGCATTTGTTGGAGCCAGTAGGGCTTGCTCCAACTCTCTATTCTGCTGGAATGTTGAAACCGATTGTAGAATTTCATCTTTTTCAAATCCTGTATCCAGACATTCTATCCAACAGTGAATCAAGGAAAAGATGTCATTTATAATCATGTTGGCATTTTTATAAATTTCCCTGAAAGTTCTATTATTTCTTTCCTTCCAAATAGACCATAAAAAAATTTGAACGAAAGTATGAGAACCTTTTAAGGAGGTTTCAAATTTTAGAGCAGGAGGAATGGAAAATAAATCTTCTATTGAAAGTATAGCAGGATATAGGGAACCATCGGTAAAGGCATTCCAAATTGAATAAGTAAATGGACAATATAAGAAGAGATGGTTGACAGTTTCTCTATTCTTATTGCAAAAAATACATAAATCAGAGCCATTCCATCCCTTTTTACATAGATTGTCTTTAGTCAAAATTTTATTACAAATAACCAGCCACGAAAAGAGTTTGATTTTGAGTGGCACCCAGCAATTCCAGATTTCTCTCAGATATTTAAATCTGAAGCCACCATCATTTAACATAGCATAACAAGATTTAACAGTAAAGTTTTTACTGATAGGCTTCCAAATAAGTGTGTCCTCTTCATCTGTTAGCCAGGTGTTGTTGAATATATATGTTAAACTTTCTAATTGAGCTTGTGAGGATTCAACTTCAGCTTGTGTCAAGGGATTGGAAAATAATCTATTAAAGCCTGCTCTAATAATTTCTATAACCTTTGTTACTGAAGCTTGTTTAAATTTTGCCATACTATATATATCAGGTAGGACATCTTTTAGTTTTTCACCGTTCTCCATCTATTTTCCCAAAAAACAGTATTTCTTCCATTTTTAACTTGAAATGAGGTAAAACCATTTATAATGTCAAAAAAATTTTTGATTTCTAACCATAATGGTGAAGACCTGCCATTGGAGACATTAAGGAGAGCACCCGACCCTTTCCTAGCAAAATATTTAGCTTTAATTATGTCTTTTCATTTTAAAGAGTAGAAGCTAGACAGAAGTTGCCATAGTAGTTTGCATTTCAGTGTCATATTGAAGTGTCTTAAATTGATGATTCTCCAACCTTTTTGGGTTTTTTATCTATAAAGAGGTGCCCATTTAACTAAATGACAGGCAGTGCTGGAAGATAAGGAGTTCCACAAAAATCTACTTCTGATTTTATCAATAACTTTTTTTTTTTTTGTTAAAAGTTTAATATGTATTTCATCGGCTTAAAGCCCGGTAAGAAAAACATAGCAATGTATGCAATATTACAAAATTGAAGGCATTTGCCCAAAGAAAATATAAGTTCCAAAAATTACACCAGCAGGGAACAGTCCAAGAAGAAAGTCTCAGAGGCCCTCAGGAGGCACACTGCTTCTACCAGGGTCAACAGGGGACAAAGAAGCAACACCTGGAGGCAGCCTAGAGGAAGAAGGAATGGAGAGGCATGGAGCATCCTGTTGCATAGAGATGG
>JAMKQA010052062.1:0-15814 GCA_024699735.1 Posidonia australis
AAATCTGCAAAAAAGATCCTGGAATGGGACACCTTTGTGTACTTTTTGCCAAGTCAGCATTGAGCATAATAATCATCT
Organism: Posidonia australis; assembly: GCA_024699735.1. Classification (NCBI taxonomy): domain Eukaryota; kingdom Viridiplantae; phylum Streptophyta; class Magnoliopsida; order Alismatales; family Posidoniaceae; genus Posidonia; species Posidonia australis. Next base: position 79 of record JAMKQA010052062.1, read on the forward strand.
ATTCCTGAATTGCTCTTTTGTCAGGAAAGTGTGGGATTTTTTCCTCTCCTCATCATTATTTCCTGGACATTTAGATATGACAGAACTATTCATTACTATGCCAAATCTTAAATTTTACTTGCCATATGCTGGGTGGGTTATGTTGCTTCAAGCCATCCTCTGGATGATTTGGAAAGAAAGAAACCATAGGATTTTTAGGAATACTTGTTCATCTGCAACTGATGTTATTTCTGAAATTATGTTTCTTATGAACATTTGGTTAGACAATCTTTTGACAGGTTTCGAAAAAGATGAGGTGAGGTCTTTTATGACAGCCATCTCTATCCAACAGGATGCTCCATGCCTCTCCCTTCCTTCTTCCTCTAGGCTGCCCCCAGGTGTTGCTTCTGCCCCCTGTTGACCTTGGAAGAGGCAGTGTGCCACCTGAGGGCCTCTGAGCCTTTCTTCAGTGCAGTTCCCTGCTGATGGTGTAATTTTGGAACTTATATTTTCTTTAGGCAGATACCTTCAATTTTGTAATATTACATACATTACTATGTTTTTCTTACCAGGCCTTAAGCCGATGAAATACATATTAAATTTAACAAACAAAAAAACAGATTCTCAATTTTTTTCTAATGTCTTTCATAAAATACGAATCAAAAAAAAATTAATACAATAATATAATTATAATATATATGATATCTATAAAAATCAAACTCCCAACTCTCAACTAAATCAAATGACTACAGACAATCTAAGTCATTTTTGTGATTCCACCAAAAAGTTCGATTTTTATTTCGTTCTGCATTTTTTGTAGTCCTTTATATGAATGAATTGAACCGATCAAGATTCATCCACAAGCATGGAAAACTGTTGATGTCAACGCTAGAACTACCTGCAAACAGTCAGTATAGGATCACCATTCACCACACTGGTCTGCATAAGAAAGGCGATTTTAAGATTACAGAGAGAAACCAAATAACATCCATTACAGAAAATTGTCTAGATAAATATCATCCGCTGCATCTCAAGAAAATATCCAATTAAATGTGAAATATTCCAAACAAATAAGTTTAACAAACCACGAAAAATTCTAGGACTATTATAATAGAGAAGCCGACAGGAATAACAGAATTAGTCTTCTTCTTCACCCTCGTTCTCTGCAATATTGAAGTACCGAAGCTCGTACGCATTACGGTCTTTGTTGGATGCAATAACACGCAGCCAATCTCTCACGTTGTGCTTCTTCAAGTATTTCTTTGTTAAGTACTTCAAGTACCTAGAAGGCACAAAGGCCAGAGTTTCGTCAAAACCAATTGCTAGGAAAGTAGGCAAATACAAGCACATGTAGCTCATACAATTTCAAATTCTTCATATACATTCAGTAGTACATTACTATTTTATAATAATAAAGCTAGAAAATAAGAAAATATCTGTGCAGTTGCAATTGCAATAATTTATTAGAATAATGACTGCAATGGTTGACAAGAAAACAAAACATGATCGAACAGTTTCTCAAAATCAATCCTTACACCAATAATTTTAAACCAAAAGGTTTAAAGCAACTAATCCAAAACCTTGAGCCAGTATGATTCCAGAAAAAATATAGTACAATATATGGCAGCATCCAACCAAACCAGGTTTTTAAACTAACAAATCAAATTAATGTCGTGAAAAGCTAATCAAACAGCAAACAGAGACGACCACAAAAAAAAAAAAAGATAGAACCAGCCAACCACAAAATATAGATTGGTGTATTGTCCGTGACTCATAAAAGTTGAATCCCGCATAACCAAATCCCAAAATATACACGAACGTGAATAGTTGAAAAAACACATCTCATTCTCCATTCCTTGCCATCTTACAGGGAACCATTCCCTTGAAACCATCACTCCATACCCTCTTCCTCCTACTACATCAACCCTCTTCTCTAACATCCTACTTTTCTTTCACCACCACAACGAAAAATACATGTCTCTACCCTCAGGAGTCAAAAAGAAGAACCTTTCTGTTTCTCTAATGTGTCCATGTTTTTAATTTTCTCTAATTAGCCGCATCCAACAATGAGTGTTGCTTCTCCTTTTCCTTTGGTTGATATATAATTCTGTCCTACTAGGCTAACATAACAACCAAGATTTTGCTACTCCAATATCTTGGAGGAGAAGTAACACTGGGATCCAGCCTCACTTGGGGGCAAATTTTTCAAAATAATATTTATTTTAACTTATAACAAATATAGACCTCTTCCCAAACAATTTTCAAAACTAGACTTCTAAAAGGTCTTGGCCTATCAATATTTTTTTCCCATTTTTCACTGAATTCGACACTTATACTATCGAATTCAATTAATAGTAAACCACAGTTCGTCTCATTGAATACGGCAACAACAATACTAAATTCCTTATTCCGTTCAATTCAAAGCAAGGGTTATCGAACTCGCCATTTAAACATCAAATTCATTTAAAATAGAACTCGCCTCTTACTGAGCTAAGTTCAATCTGCAACAAAACCCAACAGCCACGCAATAGGGCATTTTCATCCCTTCTACACTCTCAACTCTCTTCACTCGGTCCCTACTCTGCATTGCCCCACTCCGACCCCCACACTGGTCCCTACTATGGCTATTTTCAGTGTTACAAATGTCAACATTGTGTTCTACTCTGGCCCCCATTTTACAAGGTATTTTGGCTATTTAAGTTGCTAGATGATATTGTGTTTTGCATATTACATTGCAACTACATTGTGCCTACTGTGTTTTGCATATTGTGTTTTGCAACTACATTGTGTTTGGATTGCTACTACATTTTGCAACTACAGGCATTGTGTTTTGCAACTACTATGTTTTGGGTTGCATATTGGCTCTTTTTGGGTTTAAGCATGTGTTGTACATATTGGTGTCAGACACTACATGATTCTAGTTTTTGTATTGTTATCTTTCTTTTTTGAAATTTTGATCCATGTTATTGAGATTTTTTAACCTTACAATGATAATATTCGAACATATATTTCTTTAATTTGTAGTGGTAATATGATAAATTGTAAGGTATTAATATTAGTTCATTGAGATAGAAATGTTGTTAGTGATGAAAAAAAACTCCGAGCTATGAGGATGGTACTTGTAAAGTAGTTGATTTACGTCGTAAAAGTAAATTAATAGATTTAGCATTATAGGTCAGCCTATCCAAGTAGATAGATAAGTTGTTTATAAATAACTCATGTAAATATTTTATTTAAATGATTATGTTAGCTGATACATTAGTTGTTTCCATTTCTATGATTTATTTTGTTAAATGGAGTGAATACTCATCAAAATTATGAAATGCAAAGGACCTCATAGGATTTACCCTCCGACCCGGTTGATCATTCAATTCTTACACTTAAGGAAAGTCATAAATCATCATTGTTCAGATATGGTAAGCTATTTTATTATTTTGATATTGTTGTAAAATTTGCTACTAAGTTGTCTTTAATAAACTGATACATACCCTGCATCGTAAGGAAAACAGGATATATACCCTGCACTGCTCCCAGCAGAATACCCATAAAACATGACAGCATTCATAGAGGGAACCATGTCAAACCACTCTCTATTTATGTCGGTTAGATTGCATTATTCCCTCAAGAAGTCTTGCAGTCACAGCTGCCATATTTGTTCATGTCTGCCCAAAGGTGCAATGCAGAAGTACCCTATTCACTTAATATGAAAAGAAGGTAAATAACATAAAGGCAACTAAAGAGCACTTCAATCAGAATATCTCTCCATCACAAGTTGTATCACAAAATCATAATGCAGGCAAATAAGACTAACATGTAACTGCCAGTCATAATAGGAAACAAAATGTTGTTTCCTTGTGAAACCAACATTGTGTTGCTATAGGTGAGCTTACTGACCAGTCACACATGTGATAGACAGCTTAGCTGTTGTATGACTGGCTAATTGGCCACCTTATTATATTACATAATTCACATTTTCAAACAATTTCATACAAGAGCACACATGTTAATTAATAACTCAGGAGAAGCTTTATTTAATGATTTATAGATGATTACAGATGACAATTGCAAGACCAAGCAGACTCCATAATTTAATAACATTACTGTCAGGAGAAGCTTTATTTAACTCACGATGCCTATTATTATATCACTTTTATATTGAAAGTTTAAATCAGAATTAATTGCAAATGACATTAAGAGATTGATTTTTACAAGGTCATAAGAATAGGGATTGATGTCCGATGATTTTAACAGTCATAGGTAAGAGGCCAATAATTATACAGCTGCTTGTTCTGTCATCCATTGACAATCAGAATTTATTATTACAACTGCATTGTACATCAGCTTTTGGTACAACTACTTCAATACTTTATTGAAAATCAAAATTTCTTATTACAATATTAATCATTATTATTTTGATATTGTTGTAATTTTACTATGTCTTTTTTTTATTATGCAGGATAATTCAAGATTAATCAAGTGTATTGAGCATGGACAAGACTTAAATTGATGAACAATGACACACAATAGTGTTCGTCAACATCTCATTGATACAGGTTTTGATAGAGTGAGTCGTTTGGGTTGTGTACAGTTAGACCATTTACTCCTTACTATGCTTGTGGACAGGTGACGACCTAAGACACATACTTTCCACCTAAGCCACGGTGAGATGACTGTTACTTTGATAGATGTCGTCATCATTTTCGAACTTTGAGTAGATGGACAAACAATTTGCACATATTTGGGTAAAGATTTGTGAAAGGAGTGCTTAACTTTGTTTGGTGTGATTCCTACTGATCTTAAAAACCAAGGAAGTTGAAATGGTGGAGAGAGACATTCTTTCATGTGCCTAAACATGCCACTGAGTTTCAAATTGCAACTACTGCTCGTGCTTAGATTTTGTATCACATAGGTTGTAGTGTTCTTACTAACAATATTAAGAAACAAGGTCCACTTTAAGTACTTCTCCTTCGTTAAAACTTCCACTTGTAGCCACTATGCATGAGGGATTGCATGTTTTGCTCATCTATATGTTTCCTTAGATGATGCTACTCGTCTGTAATTAACACTTCCAGAGGTACAAAGAGTTTAATTATTTACTATGATTATGTTAATTATATTAATGCAATTATTTATAATTTCAGTAGATATGGACATGAGAGCACGTTCATGTTAGAAAGCCTACAAGGTTAATGATATATACTCCTGCATATCCTTTAACTCCTTTAAAGTGCAGATGGCTTATGCCACGTACTTAGAAGAAGAATGTGAAGTCATATCAACTTAATTTCTATAGAAATGATTTTGACATGCAACAACCTAATCAAGTATAGACTGATAAAGTATATTATTTTTAATTCATTTGTATTTGTGTTATTGATCTTCAATTTGATGCTAAATACATTATTTATGACAAATGATATGGCAACCATACAAACAAGTGCTAATGGATTCTTTACCAAATAGAAGTAAAGATGGATTTGACACCTAGCTTGCTCAAACTTGGATTACATGCTTTGATTGTGTGACAAAATATGTTACAGACAGGGTTATGCAGCAGTTCGATCTCTTGCAACACATATCCAATAACATGCCAATTGTCCAAATTCAAACAAACTAGACATTGATTGGTCCTATGAGCAAAGACAACATATCATTGACTAGAAAAATCAACAAAATCATATATAGACTGGACCTCAAATGATCCTGAGGAGACCACAAGAGCATTCATGGTTTAGTATTGCAACATCACACTTTAATAGATGATTAGCAGACCTTCACTGCGAAATATTACTTACCATGCTTGTGCTTATGTTGAAAGGCGATGGCTAAAATTTAATTTTGTTAGTATTTTTTGCACTCAAAGGAGATTTAATTTTGTTACTTATATGTATACTTTTTTCCAATATAAGTCTATACTATGTATGATAGTCGTAAAGACGTAAAGGATATAATGCAGACTTACACTCATGATCCAGATGTGCTACAAAGATCCACGAGCATGCACCAAAAAATATTGAACTTTTTCAATGAGTTACACATCTCTCAGCACTATAACCACACCTTCACACAGACAAGTTTAAACCAAGGAGGGGTGATGAGCAGCATTCCATATATTCCACATAAGGCAGATGTGGAGGCAGAAGCAAAAGAAGAGGCTAAGGAGTATGGAGATGATGAGCAGGAGGGAGATGATGATATCATGCAAGTTCCCTTCCAAGTTAACACACACATCTTCTTTGACGACGAAGATAACTCCAACTCCATCAATAAAGAAGGTAATGTGACCTAATAACTGGATATAGGACCAAGCCAAGGACATGAACACGGCCAAGGAAAGGATCGTGTTGGAAAGAAGAAAAGAAGGTGGCCACCTACATCTATTTGATGTTTTTATGTATTGAACTTCTCTGATTTGAGCTTTCATGTTAAGTGTTATTGATTGGAGTAATTTGTAGTTTGATTTGTAATTTAGAGATATTTGATGATAATGTTAATTTTTAAGTTATTTTGAATGATTTCTAATGAACAAAGCTTACGTGTTTAAGTTATTTTGAGTGCTATGTAATGATTATGTTGAATGATAATGAACAGACTCTGAAATAGTGCATATCTGGTCATTTATTAAGATTAAAATAATGAATAAGGGTGCATATCTCATGAACAGGAGGCTCTGATATAAGGAGTTTGGTTCTAGTTTTTTTTGACAATATTCCTCTATGATACTGTCGAATTCTATTTACACTGAATTCGACTATAATACTGTCGAATTCAGTGTAATGATTATGTTCTGGTTTTTTCTAACAACATTCGGCTACGATACAGTCAAATTCTGTTTACACTGAATTTGACTATGATACTACCGAGTTGAATGTGTTGCTTACTCTTAATTGAATTCGGCAATACAAGTGTCAAATTCAGAAGAATAAAAAAAGGGAAAAAAACACTGACAGGCCAGGTGGACACGTGTGCCGCACCTGAACCTGTCAGAAGCCTAGTTTTGAAGATATTTTGGGAAGAAGTCTTTTTTTGTAATAAGATTTTAAAATAACATTATTTTGAAAATTTTGCCTCACTATGTGTCCTAATTAATAATTAATGGGCAAGAATGCTTCTCCTGTTCATATGTTACTTCATTAGAATCAATTGCAAGTGTAAGGAAAAATTCAAAGGGTGATTTCATATTGAAATACTACAAAAACATATGAACTGTTAAACGAAATCTTAAAATCAAATCGTTCCTGCTGAACAAGGAAACATTAACAAACAGACATAGCATATTTGCAGGCCTCGTACACCTTCCATGCACAAAACATGTACCCACAAAGCAATAGATTGTAAATAAAATATCCTCTTTTTACAATACAAGCAAGAGATCATAATCATATAGTAAATCAATTACAAATGTAAAGTTCCAAAAACTAATTCAGGAAGAACAAGCCGGAAATAAAACCGCAGTCCTCAAAGCCAATCATGAAAAATATCAACTGTCGTCAGAACAACAAAGTGGATGCAGAAATACCCAATGTTTTAAGTCCAGAGAGACGTAAACACAAAGACGGAAACTTTGAAAACATACAACAATAAAAATCGTGGATAGGCCGCAAAAGACAGATGGAAACTTTGAAAATATACAACAATAACCTCAAAACTCCCACCATTTCCCAAATATCCCAGTCAAAATCAAGATCTTGAAAAACTACAGTTCCAAAGAAAGAAATGGCGACTGTATACCTTTTGGAGAAGGATCCCTCAGAGGTGACGGTGATCTTGTTCTTCTCCCTGGTGATAGTGACGGCATCGCCGAAAGCTCCCGGCTTGCCACCGTTAACCTTGATCCTCTCCTGGAGGAACTTCTCAAGGGAGGCGATGTCCATGATCTTGTCCTCCACCGGCTTGGCGCAGTCGATGGTGAAGGAGTTGCCACCCTTCTTCTTCCCCCCCTTCGCCACCGCCGGCGCGCTCCCCTTTCGGCTCATGGTCGCTGGTCTCCACTACAATGCTCTGTTTCGCCGCCGTCCGAGTGATGGGGTTAGGATTAGGGTTTTTAAGGAGTGGAGAGAGGTCGTCAATTTTATGGGAAATGGGATGTGATGCTCCGCCCAAACTTGAGGCTTAAGATGTTCCTCTCCGCGAGTTTTTAAAAAGTAATATTATTTTAATAATTTATTATAAAAATAGACCTACTCCTGAAATATTTTCAAAACTACACTACTCATAGGATTCATGTGAGTCACATGTGTCCACGTATCAATTTTTTTCCCATTTTTTTATGAATTTGACAATAATACTAGCGAATTCAATTAACGTAAAACACAAATTCGTTCCATTGAATTACGTAAAGAATTTCATTTCAACTAAATTCGATTTTTAACCAAACATATTCAATGAACCAAGTTTCAACTTTAAAATTTAACCAAGTGTTAGTGAATTTGGCAAAATCAAAGTTGAATTGTATTTTGTTGGTTTTCTCCGTAAAAATATTTAAGGTAGCGTTTAACAAGAAGTTCTTCTAACTTCTGCCATTGTAGCTCCCAACTCCGCACTGCTTTCGTAAATAAATGGATGCAGCTCTTAGTCCGCTCTTCCAATGTTTGTCGCTCCTAGTATTGTAGTTGAAGGCAGGAGGTGGGGAACGAGTGGAGGCAACTCTTCGGAGAAGTTAAGGGATTTTAGGTATGAAATGTCATGAGTGTCCCAAACCTTTGCATGTAATACCAATATAACCTAATCTTATTTACGGAAATACTAAAGAGTGGATCGATGGTTAGGACTTGTAAATACTTGTAAATCTGATCGACTGGTTACGACTGGTTTGAAAGGGGACGAACTGCAGCTCTCAACTCTACTTCGCTTCCACTGGTCGTTGTAGGTCACTGACCACTGTCGGAGTACATCTCACAGGGTGGGAGTGGACGACGATCAGAAATAGGTCGATATGCGATTTTCCTCCTCTTTTCTCAAGCTTTTCACAAAAAATTACTTATCGGTTTCTTCTTCCTCTTTTGATCGATTAGACTACTTTTATGGACTGTGATTGTATAGATCTATTATTCATTTGAATAAATCGGTTCAAGCATATCTGTAGGAAACCTTATGGTCGACAATCTGTTAAAAATCTTTTTTTCATTTAAAAAGATCTATTAAAAACCATCTGTAGGCCATTGTATGTTTTTCATGAATGATTTCTATTTCTATAGATCTATTGAGCTTTATTCTGTACACTTGAATAGATCTGTGGTTTTCTATTGTGAATTATCAGAAAAAATGAAAAAGATTCTCATTCAATTATAGAAAAGAAAGTGATGGTGTATAGTCAACTCAATTGAGCTATTGCTCACACCTGTTTTCATCAACTCTAAGTTTTTTTCTCCAAAAACACAAATAAAATGCAGAAAATTATCCCAATATAGGCAAAATCTAGAAAGTGTTCACCATCAATTATTATTTTTACAATTGTGGTGTAAAAACAAGGTGCCAATGGTCAGATTTTCTTTTTGACTGTTGTGTGCCAACTTGGCAGATTCATGTCCATGCAAGGCTCCTAGTTAATCAAAGTGGGTTTGCATAAACTGAACCTGTATCCTTCATATTGATTAAGCTGGTGCTTCTCAAATACTAGTTCATCAAGTCACTTAATAAATACTTGTCCAATTGGTGTTTTACTATTAACTAGCAATCATTTGATCTTTTCAAGTCTAAATTAAGCCTAAAATTAGGTTATTGTAGTTGACAGTTGCGTTAGTACGCTATGCAATTTCAACTAATTTTCAAAACATAATTAGTTTTCTAATTTTCCCACAAATCAATTTTTTCCCACAAAAGTTAAGCCAGTGATTCATGACAGGAATCATCCTCTTAAGCTGTGGAGTTTTGTTTGATGAGAATCATCCTGATAAAATAGGCAGTTAATGCCACATAATGGACATAGAAGATTTGAATTCCCCACCTAATTGTTTCAGCATCTTTTTGTGATGATTTGTCCTCTCATTGCCAATTACAAGAATCATCTCTTTTGTCATACTTATGATTGTGCAGTTGCTTTATTAGCGTGTATGTTGATTACTTTCTTGAGATATAGGAATTGGTTTATGGTCTTTTACATTTTTTATTACTACATACATGTATTTGTAGTTATATTTTGTACTTGATAACCTATGAATCATCTAATGCTCTTTAACCACCATTATCTTTCAGACTTTTTATTATTTGTCCTTTTCATAGTTTTCTTTTCATGTTATCGTGGAATCTAGATTTCTAGGTATAAGATTGTTCTTATTTGACAATTTATATTATAGAATAGTGTTTTATATCATTTGATTTCTTTATAGAATAGTGTTATTATGGATTCTAGAAAATGTGTTTCTTATTTATCTATTGCTTTGTCAATTTCCTTCCTTACGCATTGCGATTACTCATAGTTGACATTCTCTTTACAGACAATTGCGATCCTTCCCGTGCAGTATTGGGTGTCTTTTAGTTTGGTTCTTCCCGAAAGGTCAATCAGTGTCTTGATGAATGTCAATACAAAATCGTGTGAATTCTCTATAGACATTAATAGGGTCTTTAATTATCTACATGCTATATTCAGACCTTTGTGAATCTTAACTGTTCCCTCTTTTTTGATTTTTTGCACAAATAAAAACATCAACCAACTTTCTTCATGAAAAATTGTACTGTAAAGTTAAGGGTATTATGGTAGATTATAGTATGAAGAAAACCTTAATGTTGGACACAGAACTGAGAATCCTGAGAAAGAGTGAAGAAGATTCTAAGTGGTTAGCCCATTTTTTTACAATAATTAACCTTTGATGATAAAAAAACAGACTACCATGTATTGTCTCAACCTTTGGTTTAATTTACAGTAATTACATAAGTGTGACTCCTTTTTTAATGTACTGTAGTTTACATGTGTACCTTAAGTTATTTTGTGTTTGTTTTTGTTGTTCTTCGTGAAAGACTTATGTAATACATTTTTTATCTATTGTAATTGGACTTGCATTGTATCATTATAATCTACAACGATAACTGATCCGACCCGAATTGTACAACAAAAGTTAATTATTGACTGTCGTATCATAAATGAGATCATAATAGACACATTGCAAGATATGGTGGAATTGTACGAGATCAATTATCTACCGAGAAACATTGTCCATAATGCTAGATTTACAAGCGAAGGGGATGTAAGAAACATGATGACAGATCATTGGAGGCTTACATTTGACAATTGTAGGATGCTTCCTATTGCATTTGTCAATCTGTGTGCCACATTCCGTGAGAGGGGTTTGCTTGTGGATGGCTGATGGGTATCTATGTAGGAACAAATAAGGATTTTTCTTTAAACTCTCGCTCATGGCCATAAAAATAGAATGATACAACAAAGCCTATAGCACTCTGATGAGACTATAAATAAGTACTTTAATAGAGTTTTGAGGGCAGTTGTTGAATGGACTCCTGATGTTATATGCCCTAAAGAAAATATTACTTCCATTCCAAGGCACATCATAGATTATGCGAACGAGAAGTATTACCCATTCTTTAAAAATACAGTTGGAGTACTAGACGGTACGCATGTTATGTGTGTTATGCCTAAGAAGGATCATATGATTTATAAGTGTGGAAGAGCCCAAAGCATACTACGCAAAATGTCTTAGGCGTTAGTGACTTCGACATCTGGTTCACATTTATTTCTGTTGGCTGGGAGAGAACAACACATGACTGCAAGATTCTGAATCATCCTATTACAGATCTTAAGCACAAGTTTCCACATCCTCCTGAAGAAAGTCCATTGATTGAAATAATTTCTTAAAAGATTTTACAATTCTTATGTAATACAAAAATACTAACAATGAAATTGTTTAAATTTACAGATAAATATTACCTTGTTGATGTAAGGTATTCAAACAGAAAAGGCTACTTTGCACCATATCGTACAACACGCTACCATGTCGCACAATTCCAAACATCTCGACTGCGTGAGAAGGAGGAGCACTTTAATTAAATGTACTCCTCCTTGAGGAATGTTATTGAGCGGTCCATTGGTATTTTGAAGAAACGTTAGAACATTTTGAACTTTATACCACCATATAGTTATAAAAAACACGTGAAGATTGTTATTACATGCATAACTCTCTACAACTTCATAATTGAACAACGAGCGATGGATGAAGCACTTGAGGAATCAAGTATTTATGAAGATATTGCTCCAGGGAGGACGTCAATGAGAATAATGTTGAACCAACTACTTTAGATGAAGTAGGGATGGGTAGTTATCGTGATGCTATTCGCGATTTAATCATAGATGCACGAGGACTAGTGTAAACTTGATGTTGTATACAGTATTTAAGTAGACTAACAATTGTTTTTCTGCATGTTAAGGTTACTCAATGTTTGTAAATATGATTGTATATTATTACTGCCATCATATTGTATTTTTTTTCTATTAAGTGTTAATTGTTATGGTAGATATATGGAAATTTATGAATGATCACCCTCATTGCAGATTTGGAATCCATATACTTGATTGAAAAAAATCCAAATATATATTAATTCCAAACATAATTTATTTTCAGTTTTATCTATTTTCAGTTTTATCTATATGTTTGAAAACCCAGATATTTATTAAAAATAAAATATTGATGGATCCAGAGTTATTAGTTTTTCTATCTCTTACATGGCTTCACATTTGAGTGGCCTAAGGTTGGAAAAGAGAGTAGGGTGCTTGATATTAAGTGGCATGAGTTTTTTTAGTTTAAGACATTTTAAGTCATTATGTTTTGTCTCTGTTAAGTCTTACTTGTGATGGTAGATATTTGGAAAGTTTCGAAAATTTGTAATGATATAAATATTTCCTTGAGTGTGATGATTAGTATGAATTTGTTTCTAAGGTTCCTTGAGTGTAAATGTTTAATACTGTCAAAGGTTAAGATACTTTTTTCATCAATTTGTTTATCACAATACTTGATTTAATACACCTTTTTAGGTTTCATGTTTTTTCATGAGCTTTTAGTTTTTTTGGGTCGATTGGTTAATCAAAAATTGTTTTTCCACTGTTTGGCAAAATTTAGATCAATTTAATAGAGATGTATAGTACAATTGTTAATTTGTGATATTGTAATATATGTTGTCAAAGTATTTTAAGAAGAAAGTGTAAGAAGTAAGTATTTATGGCATGAGATGTTAGGATCCTTCGTTATAAACATTATTGTTACATAACCCAACCTTGTAAAATAATCTTCAGGGGCTGCTATCAAAAAAATGTTGCAACCATGTTGTTAATGTTGGTTTCTTATTCTGTCAATATGCATTGCGTTGTTTATTAAGATTGTTGTTGGTTTACTTAAGGATTTGGGAAACAAATGGATAACAACATGTCCCTTCCACACAAGTTAAGCTTATCAAGGTTGACTGGAATAATGACCTTGTCAAGAATTTTCTCAACAATTGCATTGACTTGCACCATTAAGGATACAAGCCAGGTTCCCACTTGAATGCAATTGGTTATGAAAAATTGATGAACAGACTTTTTGTGTTGTGTGGAGTGAAATTGTAACAACCTAGATTTTAGAAGTAGTGTTTTGACTAGATAATTAGGTGGGATCTAGGTGTATTAGGCGTTAGAGGCCCTAGTGTCCAATGTTAGGCATGTTCTCAATAGTGTCGCATGCTTAAATTGTGGGTTTTTGACCTGTTGGTACTGTGTGGTTGTGTGGCTGTGCCGGTCCTTATAGGAGTTTTGTGGGTTTGTCCTGGACCGTGGAGGTTTGGTGGTAAGTCCCTGGTGGTACGAGTCACGTGGATGTGGAAACTCGCGTAGTTAGGTCTTGTGCTGTGCTTTTTCCTCCTTTTCTTTCTTTTCCTTTTCTCCTTTTTTTCTTTTCTTCTTTTCCTTCTTATTCTCTCTCTTCCCACTCGCCTACGTGCCTTCCTCTTCTTCCTCCCCTTCTTCTTCTTCCTAGGGATGCCAGAGAGATGAGGGAGGGAGATCAGAGAGGAGAAAGGGGGGAGAGATGAGAGAGGGAGATCAGAGAAAGAGAAAGTTTGGCTAGGAGGAGGAGGAGATTGTCACCATTGTGTCGCTGCCACCATCGCGTTGTCGCTGCGAGGAGGAGGAGGATCAGAGCAACTCGTGGTCGAAGGAGGAGGACGTGTGCCATCGTTTGTCGCTCGCGTCGCCACATCCTCGGTAGAGGTACGCACCCCTTAAGATTCCTTTTAATTTCCAATTTGATGCATAGGGGCATAATAGTGTTAATTGCATGTGTGTGGATGCTTGGAGTGGGTTTGAGAATTTATGGTGATTTTATGGTAATTTATGGTAGTTGTTGGATGTGGATCCTTTTTGACCTCTCTGTGATTTTGGAAATTCATATCTCCTTATGTGGTGAATGGATTTCAATTTTGTTTGATATGTTTTGGGGTAAACTCGAGGTTCCACAACATATATTTTATCAGAATTTTATGGTGTTTATTTGGCTGGCCCTCCCAAGGCTCCTAGTTGGGAGAAATTTTCTGGCTTTCTAGTTTAGGCTCTGCCTGAAATCTGACAGAGTACCTAGGGCACGGGTTGTGCGCGAGGCCCAGATGCGTGGGTTGACCAAGCCCATTTTTAGTGGGTTTTGTCCCAAACTTTTGGGTAGTTGAGTGTTATTAGCTAGTGCAATTATCTTGTAGGTAATCCTAGAATGTAAATGACTAGGATAATCATTAGAATGGTCTACGGTTTACCTAAAATGAATTAGTAAAATTCCACTTGGGGTGTAGGTAGAATAAAAGATGATATGATTTAGAGATAATAGGCTTTTTCCCTAGATGATTTAGACTGGACTGTGTGGTGGTGCCTTCTTGGCCAGTAGGTGTCTTACACTTGGCGTCAAAACATAGAGTTCTGGTTGTGTTTGCTTTGTGGTGGTGCCTTCTTGGCTAGCTTGACACCCAAAGGACGTTTCTGTTGGTGTTCTTCTTGGGTGGTGGTAGTAGGTTGAACGTAGTGCCCGTAAACCCAGACGCTCCCAAGGTGTGTTTGCCTGGGCTTGACAGAGGAGCTATTGAGACTGTGTTTTGTTTGTGGTTTCTCGACCTTTGACTTCCATACCGCTACTGGGCACAATGTTGCTTGAGTTTTAAAGGATATTTAATGGTTTTTGAGAAGGTTTTCCAAAAAGAGAGTTCTGGAAAGAGAAAAGTATAGATTTGAAAATGGTTTTAGAAAGAGTTTTCCGGTGCTTTCTGTTTGCATTGGGGACCAATAAACTAAAGCGAGTATTTGTCAGGTCTTAGAGGTATGACCTCCTTGATTGTCGTTCGCGGGGCCGAGGTTGAGGTCCGTGGGTTGAGCTATTTCGTGGCATGACAGGATGTATGATACTCCTACTGTCGCTGTGAGCACTAAGACTCAGGTGTTATCAAGTGTGGAAGTATGACACTCCTTCCTGAGTACCGTGTGGAGGACACCATGAAGAGGCGTACCCTGTGGTGGCCAGTGTGGGTGTGACGCGCACTGTAGACACCCCGATTTTGAGGTAACCCAGAGATGAGTATCCTCATGTTGCTTTGGATGTGATCAGCCCTTGAACCGAGCCCTAAACCCATTAGCCAAAGCCCCAACTAGAATTATGTGAGCAGGTATGGCGCACTAAGGTGGCGCACATAACTGGCTTACCAAACAGGCGCCCAGCTCTGGCTGCTGACCTTCCACCTTCCGGGCTGTTACTCTTGCAAACGAATGTGCCAACGAATATTCGAGGCTTTTCGTTTG
>JAMKQA010052064.1:0-12109 GCA_024699735.1 Posidonia australis
GTGTTTTAGGCTAGATCTGGTCAAAATGTGTATTTGAAAAGTGTGTTTTGGGAAGAAATCCCCAATATTGAAAATGGAATTGTTTTGGAAAAGAAAAATGAATTCCAAAAGGTTTTTGAATGGAATGTTTTGTAAGAAAAACAGATATGGCTTTTGAAAAAGAATTTGGTTTTGGGATTGAATTCCCAAGTATTTGTTTAATAAAAGAAAGGATAATTTTCAAAGGAGAAAACCAAGTTTTACAAATGTTAAGAAACGAGTTTTGTTTGTGGTTGTGTGTTTTGGGGCACGTACTGGGTGACTGAGATGTCACTCACGCGTGTTATTTAGTTTTCAGGTGCAGACCGCATGCAGCTGGGTTGCAATGGGGGAATTGGAGCTTCTAGCCACACATCGTGATCTTGAAGGTGAGCCTTAGTTATAGTTCTATTTGTTCTATAATTTTGTGTAATTGTGCATGGTATACTATGATATGGTAGCGTGCCCGGGATCGGGGTGTTACACTAGGATTCAAGGAACTAGCAACTCGGATCTCCTCAGGACTTAAAGGA
The DNA here is from genome assembly GCA_024699735.1 of Posidonia australis. Classification (NCBI taxonomy): domain Eukaryota; kingdom Viridiplantae; phylum Streptophyta; class Magnoliopsida; order Alismatales; family Posidoniaceae; genus Posidonia; species Posidonia australis. The sequence continues at coordinate 552 of JAMKQA010052064.1, forward strand.
GTCACGAGACGAAAGGATAAAGGCTGGTCCTAGGATTCAAGGAGCTAGCGACTCGGATCTCCTCCGAACTTAGAGAAGTCATGAGGAAATGGGATCAAAGCTGGTCCAAGGATTCAAGGAACCAGCAGCTCAGATCTCCTGCGGACTTAGATGAGTTACAAGACAAAAGGATAACGGCTGGTCCTAAGATTCAAGGAACCAACAACTTGGATCTCCTCCTGACATAGATGAGTTACAAGACAAAAGGAAAAAGGACTAGTCCTAGTATTCAAGGAACCAACGACACGGATCTCCTCTAGACTTAGTGGAGTCACGAGGAAAAGGGATAAAGGCTAATCATAGGATTCAATGAACCAATGACTCAGATCTCCTCCAGACTTAGAGAAGTCACAAGGAAAAGGGATACAGGCAAGTCCTAGGATTCATGGGACCATCGACTCGAATCTCCTCTAGACTTAGAGGAGTCACAAGCAAAACGGATAAAGGCTAGTCCTAAATTAAAGGAACTAGTGACTCGGATCTCCTCTGGACATAGAGGAGTCACGAGGAAAAGGGATAAAGGCTGGTCCTAGGATTCAAGGAACCAGCGGCTTGGATCTCCTTCGGACTTTAGAGGAGTCATGAGGAAAAGGGATAAAGGTTGGTCCTAGGATTCAAGGAACCAGCGACTCGGATCTCCTCCGGACTTAGAGGAGTCACGAGGAAAAGGGATAAAGGCTGGTCCTAGGATTCAAGGGACCAATGGCTTGAATCTCCTTCGGACTTAGAGGAGTCATGAGAAAAAATGATAAAGACTTGACCTAGGATTCATGGAACCAATGTCTTGGATCTCTTTCGGACTTAGAGGAACCACGAGACAAAGGGATAAAGGCTGGTCCTAGGATTCAAGGAACTAGCGCCTCGGATCTCCTCTAGACATAGAAGAGTCACGAGACAAAAGAATAAAGGCTGGTCCTAGGATTCAAGGAACTAGCAGCTCTAATCTCCTCTGGATTTAGAGGAGTCAAGAGGCAAATGGATAATGACTGGTCCTAAAATTCATGGAACTAGTGGCTCAGATCTCCTCTTGACTAAGAGAAGTCACGAGACAAAGGATAAATGTTGGCCCTAGGATTCAAGGAACTAGTGACTCAGATCTCCTCCAAACTTTAGAGGAGTCTTGAGGAAAAGAGATAAAGATTAGTCATAGGATTCAAGGAACCAACGACTCAGATCTCCTCTAGACTTAGAAGAGTCACGAGACAAAAGGGATAAAGGCTAGTCCTAGGATTCAAGGAACCAGCGGCTCGGATATCCTCTTGACTTTGAGGTGTCACGAGGAAAAGAGATAAAGGCTAGTCCTAGGATTCAAGGAACTAGCAGCTTGGATCTCTTCCAAACTTAGAGGAGTCATGAGACAAACGGGATAAAGGTTGGTCCTAGGATTCAAGGAACCAATGGCTCGGATCTCCTTCGGACTTATAGGAGTCACAAGGAAATGGAATAAAGGCTGGTCCTACGATTCAAGGAACCAGCGGCTCAGATCTCCCCTAGACTTAGAGGAGTCACAAGATAAAAGGATAAAGGCTGGTCCTAGGACTCAAGAAACCAGCGGCTCAAATCTCCTCCAGACTTAGAGGAGTCACGAGTCGAAAGGGTAAAGGCTGATCCTAGATATCAAGGAACCAATGGCTCAAATCTCCTCAAGACTTAAAAGGAATCACGAGACAAAAGGATAAAGGTTGGTCCTAGGATTCAAGGAACCAACGACTCTGATCTCCTCTTGCCTTAGAGGAGTCATGATATAAAATGATAAAGTTTGGTCTTAGGATTCAAGGAACCAACGACTTGGATCTCCTTTGAACTTTATAGGAGTCACAAGGAAAAGGGATAAATGCTGGTCCTAGGATTCAAAGAACCAGCGACTCGGATCTCCTCTAGACTTAGAGGAGTCACGAGACAAAAGCAATAAAGGCTGGTTCTAGGATTCAAGGAACTAGCGGCTCGTATCTCCTTTAAAATTAGAGGAGTCACAAGGAAAAGCGATAAAGGCTGGTCTTAGGATTCAAGTAACCAATGGCTCAGATCTCCTCCAGACTTAGAGGAGTCATGAGACAAAAGGTATAAAGGTTGGTCCTAGGATTTAATGAACCAACGGCTCAAATCTCCTACGGTCTTGGAAGAGTAACGAGGAAATGAGATAAAGGTTGATCCTAGAATTCATGGAACTAGCAACTCGGTGCTCCTCTGAACTAAGAGGATTCATGAGATGAATGGATAAAGGCTGGTCCTAGGACTCATGAAACCAGCAGCTCGGGTCTCCTCCGGACTTAGAGGAGTCACGAGACGAAAGAATAAAGACTGGTCCAAGGACTCAAGGAACCAATGACTCGGATCTCCTCTGGACTTAGAGGAGTCACGAGACAAAAGGATAAAGACTGGTCCTATGATTCAAGGAACCAGTGGCTCGGATCTCCTCCGGACATAGAGGAGTCATGAGACAAAAGGATAAGGGCTGGTCCTAGGATTCAAGGAACCAGTAGCTCGGATCTCCTCCGAGCTTAAAGGAGTCACGAGAGAAAGGATAAAGGCTATCTGCAACTCGCTTACTAACTAGGGCAGTACTGATGTTCTGACTTTGCTCTGATTTTCGAGGGATATGGCTGTAATTATCCTCCTCCTTGGGATCAAGCTATCGAGTAGGCACCATGTTCTAGGCAAAGATACTGTCCTAGAAAGAGTCAACCAAAAGGGCAGTAGTGTGAACCAATAAAGCATGAGTTGTTGCAAAGGTGACTTCAATTTCATATCAACCATAAGCATCCAAACAAGCTAGCAAAAGTATTCCAATGAACTTATTATTGCAATCGAATACAATAAAATTATTACAATGCTCAACATACAATGAATAGGTAGTATAACATGAATATCAAGTGTCTGCATCATCCCTTGATCTCTTAGAGCCTCTTGTTTTGGGAAACAACGTATGGCTCGTAGAAGGTCCACAAATTAGCTAGTTTTCTTCAATTTTGGCTTCATAATCAGTTGAACAACCTTTCCCTTCTATGACTATGAGATTCTTTGATCGAAGGGAGCCATTAAGCAGATGTGACAGCTCCTCTGTCATGGCATAAAAGCTTTGATGCTACTCTAGAAATGAGTTGGCATCAGTCTTTGAGCAAAGGAATCTTGTTGGTAGCTGAACTGTCGCACGAATTGGATGATAATCAACACCACTAGTCAGCCTCGGAAGGATGATAAGCTGCTTGTCAATAGTATTGAAGAAAGCCTCAAAGTTCTAAGTGACTGAGGGATTGATGTGCCAAATCACCTTGTCTTCTATCAGACTCTCCAGTCACTCTTAATCCATGCGAACCAAGGTGAGCATGCGTGCATGACCACTTTGGAAGTTAGATTTAAAGGCCGGCCGTTAGGGGCGTATGACCTCATCACCCAGATGAGCGGTCAACCACACCTGTACAAAAGCTCTACAACCATAAAAGTGTCGGCATCATTGAAACAACAGGTCTAAGGCCTGGTAAGTCTTTGCTAGGATAACAGGGGCCAAGCCTATCTAATGGGTCACCACAACCAAAGAATCTCTACAAGTTCGATGTTCACGACCGTCTGACCGTGGCTAAAAACCAGCTCACCTAAGAAGTGGACAACAAAGCCTTTTAGCCATAGCTCATCGCCTAAGGAGGTGCGCATTTCGACCACCTTGTCAAACTAGGTCAGTTGTAGCATCGGAGATTGTCCATCAATACAAATAAGTCGACGGCCACAATAGTCGATTGATAGGCTGGTCAATTTGCTCAAAACTGAAGAGTATCTGTCGCGCCGCATAAACATAGTGGGCCTTAGAAACTTCGATAGACAACACACCTGATGGATCTCCTCCAAAGTAGGAGTCAATTCAACTCTTCCAAAGTGGAATACGTGATGGGCCGACTTCCAGAACCAGGTAGCTGCACACAAAAATTATCGAGAGACCTCCAAATTTACAATATCCAAGAATTTTTAAGAGATGCCTCAAGTCCATAGCTTGTCGCGATCACTGTTTATTAATTACCCAATCCACGCTCGGAGAACATCTGAGCAATGCATAGGTATGACCATTGTGGGAAGTCCAATAATCAATAGGAGGTTTCAGCTTCTCTTGATTCAGGCCACACCAAAACGGGAAGAAGAGCTCCTACAGAACATTTTCAAAATATTGACTTACAAATAGACAATAACCATGTTTTATACAACAATATTTATAAAGTATAATGCAAACAGAAAAGTGCAGCATAAGTGGAATTGAAAATTAGAAAGACCAGCCCAAGGCTAAGGTTGAATGTCGAAATCAGGAACTGACTAAACAATGGGCTATCGAATGGACTAACTCATGCATATAGTCCCGGAAAGTGATCCTGGTTACTAACTAGTCCAGACCAAGTGCCAAATTAATGAGGAACTGACATCAAACCGTGATGGTTGGGGTTGTTTGGTGACAGAGTCGTCATTAGGTACTTAAGGAGTCAACCGTACTACTCAACTCTGAGAGAAATACTGTATAACTTGACGATAATGTTTTCACCACTAGAAAAATTGTTCTGAAGTTATCTACAATATATAGAGAATATCTTGCCAACTCTGTAGAATCATGGGAGGGGCTAGAAGTAATGATTACAACCCCTATTGCCGTCTCGAATTGTTGTGTCTAACAATTCATTTTTGTAAGGTGTATCAAAGATCTGCACAAATTGTTGGGGCTAGGAATATACCTAGGATCTAATTGGGGTTCACCCTCAGGAAAGTCCTGTGCCTATCGCTGTGCTATTAGATGGATGGTTCATGAAAAAATGCCTGCCTTTGCATTTGACCACTTTGTAAACTGCTCATCCAATTTCGAAAGGCAGCAGGCATGCCCTTTGGTTCGACAGTAAAGGTTCGGTTTGGTAGGGCCATGAACATGTATGTGACCAAAGTATTGGCTTGGTGTATCCACACATAAGGTAACTAGTATGCCCCTGGGTAGATTATGGGGTCTTCAATCATTAGAGCAGCTTACATGCCCCTAGTTGAGTATCATGTTCACGAAGTATGTTGTAGTAGATTTACGCATTCCTAACCAAAAGACAACTGAAATGCCCTTGGTTAGAGTATCCTTTGCTAAATTCTCAACCAAAAGGCAGCTGGCGTGCCCCTGGTTCAAGAATGAAGTGGTGCCTTGCAAAGTGGACAAATCATAATGCATGCAGGAATGAGAGTGTCATGTTGTATCACCCTAAGGATTTGGAGTGCCAATGATGCCTGCTATGAGAAGAGGAGGAGACCTCGATTCACGAGACACTACCCAGACCTCTAGACTCTGGGTGGCTCTCCGAAATGGGCAATTCGTGTGGCGAGTAGCTTGCTAGAAAATATGGTAGATTAGGCTTCGTGCCAAACTCTTGGAGACTTAAACCTACTTGTTAACTTTCAGCTCATTTCTTTTCTCCCTTTTAGGCTTGTAGGCTCACTCTAACCCTTGCTTGGGGGTAATGGGTATCCAGATTAGGATGAGGCTGCCCTTTGGTCATTTGGGCTCTTCAAATGTTTGCTTTGACTCCTCCTCAAGGTAGGTGATAGGGGTAGAGTTTGCCTACTTGCCTCTCTCTCTTAGGGCTAGCTTTTGTCTACGACTTCTGTCTCTTTATTCCTTTTGTGCCCTTGTGGATATGTTTATTTTTCTTTTGGCTCACATTCATGCTTGCTCCTAACATTTTGTCTCCCTCTGGTGGTGTAATTCCCTATGGGAGTTTAAACATTTCACCTAATCAAGGTCAGATATGGCTCCCTCGCTCATTAGATTGTCTAGGTAGTATCAACTAAAGAGGTATATACCCTTCTCAAGTAGGCTAGCTATTCCAATTTTCGTCATTGGGATATGATGCTGATACATTTATGCATAGATGCATGTAGTTATTGATATGCTTAAGTTATTGATGTGCACAAAAGCAAAAAAAGAGCAAATGCTATGGATTATATGCGCATGGAATGCCTTTTTATTTTCAAAATGTGCATGATAAAGTGGTGGACGATGCATGATGTGCGAAAGGATGCTTTGCAAAGCAAGGATACACGCCCTCCACTCATTGGTAGTACTTTTTTAGATAACACACATTGATTGGCTCGGGTAGCTCGACGTTGTCCATGCCATCGAGGATTGTTGCACCTCTCGAATATACTTGCTTGATGACATAGGGACCATGCCAGTTTGGTCGTAATTTGCCTCGACCGTTAGGGAGATGTATGGCAAGCAAAACCAGATCACCTGTTGTGAAGCTCCTAGGTCGGACTCTTTTCTGATATGATATTGCCATTCATCGTTGGTAGCAACGGGCATTGTGCATGGCTTGTAGTCTACGCTCATCAATCAGATTCAACTGGATGCATCTATCCTCAACCCATTCTGCTTCTTCTAGTTCAGCCGCTCTCAAAATTCTATGTGATGAGAACTCTACTTCAATTGGTAGGACAGCTTCTACACCGTTCACTAACAAGTAAAGTGTAGCTCCTATTCATGTCTGGACCGAAGTTCTGTAGGCCCATTGTGCATAGGGAAGCTTTTCATGCTAATTCTTGTGCGTCTCGGGGCGCTTCTTTAGGATCTTGATCAGGTTCTTGTTTGCTAACTCCACGGCACCGTTCATCTATGGACGATACGGGGAGGATTTGTGATGTTTGATCTTGAGGCTTTGCAGATAGTCCACCAAGCTCTAAGCAATGAAATTCTTTCCATTGTCTAAGATAATGTGTGGCACCCCGTACCAAGCTATGATGTTGTTCTTAATGAACTTTCTGTGGCTATGGTTGTGACAATCTTGTAAGAGGATGCTTCCACCCAAATGGTAAAGTAATCTATGGCCACCAGATGTAATTGTGGCCATTAGATGATGTCAGATGGATGGCTCCAATAACGTCTATTCCTCAAGTAAAGAAAGGCCACGTGAAGACATGTTGTGTAGCTGTTGAGGGGGAGCATGTATGAAGTTCCCGTGGATTTGGCTGTTGTGGCACTTGCGTACGAAATGACAACAATCTGCTTCCATAGTCGACCCGAAGTAACCTCGTAACATGATCTTCTTGGCCAACAATATTCCATTCATGTGAGGGCTGCATGTCCCAACGTGAATTTGAAGCATCAAGGAATCAACCTCCTCTTGTTGACACACCGCAAGAAGCATCTGGTTATATGATCTTTTGTACAAATGCCCCCCACCCAACACGTATCTTGATGCCAAGCACGCCATGGTCTTCTTATCAACTGCTGAGGTGCTAGTTGGGTGATTGCCTGTTTCTAGGAAGGTTTTAATGTTGTGATACCATGGAAGTTCTATTGATGGATCCGCTTCCTCTATGCTCATGCAATGAACAGGCTACTCAACTTGGGTGACCGATGCATTCAGTGTGTGCTCTTCAGGTATTGAGAGCCTAAAGGCAAGGGTTGCCAGTGCATCCGCATAGGAATTTTTAACTCTACTCATGAAGGAAAAGTGCACTTCATCGAAATCCTTCACGAGCTGTAGGAGATATTCGTGATATGGCACGAGCTTCGAATCTTTAGTTTTCAAATCATCGTTGATCTGGGATATGACTAACATGGCATCCCAATGTACTTGTAGCTTTCGCACACCATGTTCTAATGCGACCTACAGTCCCATGATGCATGCCTCGTACTCAACTTCATTGTTGGTGCACTCAAAAGTGAGCTTTCTGGAAAAGGGGGTCATCTGTCCTTGTGGTGTCAACAATACTACGTCGATTCCCCTACCCCACTTGTCAACAGCTCTGTCAAAGTATAAATGCCACCTAGGTCTGTCTTTTGGCTCCTAAGAATCTAAATCTCCCATGGCGAACAGGATGCCTTCATCTGGGAACTGCGTTTGCAAAGGCTCGTATTCTAGCAATGGTAAGTTAGCTAGGTGGTCTGCTACCACTTGCCCTTTCATTGATTTCTGCGTGACAAATGTAATGTCGTATTGGGATAGCAGCACCTACAAATTCATGCATCATCCCACTAATGCCGACTTTTGGAACAAATAATTCATGTGGTCATGTTGACATAGGAGAAGGACCAGATATGCCATCATGTAGTATCTAAGGCGTTGGGTGGTCCAGACAAGTGATAGGAAAATCATCTCAATGGGACTGTACCTGACTTCATAATCGTTGAACTTCTTCCTTAGGTAGTAGATGGCTTTCTCCCTACGTCCCGACTCATCGTGTTGCTCAAGGACCGCCCCCATGGAGTGCTGAGTGGTGGAGAGATACAGCAACAGAGGTCGTCCTGGTGTGGGTGGAACTAGGATGGGAGGTTTTGTGAGAAGTTGCTTGATTTGGTCTAAGGCAGCTTGACGTTCCTCATTCCAGTGGACCTACACATTCTTCCTTAACAGCTTGAAGATAGGCTCACAGATGGGGGTAGGTTGGGCGATGAACCGGTTGATATACTGTAATCGGCCTAATAAACTCTGAACCTCCTTCTCAGATGTAGGGGGAGGCATGTCAATGATGGCTCTTGCTTTACTAGGGTCAACCTTACTTCCTGTTTGATTGATGATGTATCCCAAAAGCTTGTCAGAAGAAACCCCGAATATGCAGTTGTTGGAGTTAAGGTGGAGTTTGTACTTTTTATGGAGGTCAAACAACTTTCTCAAACAGACAAGGTATTCCTCAAGCTCTTTAGACTTGGCAATCATATCGTCTACATAAATCTCTATTTCCTGATGCATGAGGTCATGAAAAAGTGCGGTCATTTCCCTTTGATAAGTAACACCAACATTTTTGAGCCCAAATAGCATCATACGATAGGAAAAAACTGCCTAGGGGGTGATGAAGGATGTCTTCTTCATATCCTCCTCGGCAATTTTGATCTGGTTGTATCCTAAGAAGCCATCCAAAAATGATAACATTTTGTGTCTGGCTGTACTATCAACCAAGATGTCTATGTGAGGAAGTGGAAAATTGTCCTTGCGGTGAACCTTATTGAGTTCTCTATAGTCGATGCACATATAGACCTTTTCGTTTCTCTTTAGCACTGGGACAACATTTGCTAACCACTCTAGGTATACTACCACCATGAGGAAGTTCACCTTGTGCTGCTTCATGATTTTCTCCTTGAGTTTCAAGATCCATTGGGGTTGCCATCTCCTTAGTTTTTGCTTGACTGGCCTCTCATTAGGCTTCAGGGGTAACGTGTGTACCGCCACTTCGACATCCAGACCAACCATGTCGTCGTAGTTCCATGCGAAGACATCTGTGTATTCTTTCAGAAATGCTATGAAATCTGCCCTAGCTTGTGGAGATAGCTTAGCACTGATGAGTACCTCTTTGACATTCTCTATTGTACTGATGTTGACCAATTCAATTTCTTCCTCAACATGCATGTTTGGCCCCTCTAGATCATTGTCGTGGGGCTAGAATTCAGGTGTCTCGCCAATTTCATACATGTCATCATCCTCTTCTTCATAAGCGATGAGCTTTGATAGGATTTCTTCTTTGAAGGTTGGGTCAGTGACATCGAAGGAGAGGATGTGCCTTGATTTTCTTCTTCTTCTTTTTTGGTTTTTCTAGGTTTTCTAATTTTTTTGTACTTTCTAGGTTTTCTAATTTTTTTGTATTTTCTGTAGTATGTACAAGGGGTGCTACTGACTGGTGGTTGTCCTATTGCTGACTGATAGGAATGATGCCACATAGCTTTCCTCCTGAGCTTAACTCAAGGTATTTTCTTTTTAGCCTCACCTTAAGCAACGTGAGGCTTCGGCTGTGTGTACCATCTAGACCCTCTTCTCGGCTCCAAAGAGTTAACTCTAATGGTCTAGTGGGTTCTAGTCATGACTCGGCCAAGACCATGATGGATGAGTGGTACGACTACTGATGGAGGGTTGTTGGCTCTAATTCTGACACTCTAGCCTTTCCTTTTCTCAGTTTCTAATGCTCGACTACATCATCAGCCCATACTGACAACTATTCTTGAAACAACCGCTCTAAATCATTGGCTTGATCACCCAACTGAATTGCCCTACTAACTGTCTCGTCTTCCTGGAGGTGCAATCAGGATATTGGATGGCATTCTGCTCTGCCACTAACTTATCTGAACTATGGACCCCTATTGGCTGGATCTGAGACCACTGTAAGTGATGTCCAAGACTGGCTAACTACTTTAATTGCTCTGCTGATGAACTGCTTGAAAGACTATTGTTGTAGGGCTCGTTGTTGAGGCGATGGCTAATGTTGTCAATATGGCTGCAGACGGTTGAGGTTATGGCTGCACCATCTGACGTTGGCTCTTCTCTGTAGTGGCCTGGATCTGATTGGGATCAAGTATCCTTACAATGACAATGTTAGTGAGGTTCAACGAAATAATGATCTTCTTGTGCCTCCGAGCACGTGAATATCCGTCTTTATGTGGCTGCCACTCGTAGCTTAGTCCCTCGAACTCTCTCCTTTCCTTCGCCTAGATGGGCTCGTAGATTCCCTGGCTATGTCGCCCAAAAAGTGTTCCTCTCTTATATCCCTATTTGCAACACATGTTTTTGATCATCCGAAGGGGATTACTACGAACGGTCAAGTAGCTGACACGCTCGAGAGTTGGAATGTAGTTGATCGGCTCAAAACGGTTGACCCAAAACATGACATCAGATGGCTTGGGGTCGAAATGAATGGTCTGGCAGGAGACGGCGAAGACCGACTTGACCTTTTCTTTGTCAAAATCTTCAACCATGACAACAACTACATCGTTGCCCCAACGGAACTTAACCATACGATGGAGGGTCGAGGAATCACCTGATTCTTGTGCAACCAAGGGCACCCAAGCAGGAGATTGAAAAAAGGCTCTAGATCCACAGTATAGAACTCGACATCAAAGACTACAGGCACTATGGTGAGAGGAATAACCAACATCCCTAGCACATCGTGATGCATGTTATCGAAAGTTGTCATTCCCTTTATAGCTGGTATGATATCCTCGGCTTTGAATCCAATTTTATTTGCTGTACGCAAAGGGCAGACGTTTAGGACCACACCGTTATCAACCAGGGTGAGGGGAATTCTAAAGCTCTGATATTACGCTGTAATAAACAGGGGTTGGTATGATTGACTCTTACTGGAGGCAATTCTTTATTGGAGAAAGAAATGAAATGAGGCTCTACGATCATACCCACCATATTTTCGAGAGTGGATGGCTCTATGGTGGGGGAGACGTGAGCAACCTGAAAGACCCTGAGGAAGGCCTCTCGATGTTTGGAAGATGTATGGATGAGATCCCAAATAGAGATGTTAGCCTTAATCTTCTTAAATTGTGATGTGATATCGGAAGAGGGCTGCTCTTGCCTGGTAGAAGCAGTAGGGACTGAACAAGTGGCCGTCCTAGAGGGTTGAGTAGTTGGCTAGTGAAGGGTGTTGAAAAATCTATTAATATGTTTTGATGATAACAAATGAAAAGTAATTAATTATTATATAATCACTTAAGAAAAGATGACAAGTAGCTATTAAAGACAAATATTCAAATTATATACATTTGTGGACTTACATGCCTTGATAGAAGCTTT
>JAMKQA010052065.1:0-13605 GCA_024699735.1 Posidonia australis
CCCAAATGGGCTCAATCAGAGTTTAGTGGGCCTAAATGGGCCGTCATGGGCCCAATTGGGTTTCCATGAACCAAATGGCCTAGGTTAAGGGATTTGAGCTCAACCGCCAGACCCATCCAGCAAAATTGGTAAAATTGGGGTGTCTACACTAGGATCTCTTGTCAAGGCTATACGCTTGATTTAGTCCGTTTGATAGCTCGTAGTTTAGTCAGTTCCTGATTGTAACATTCAACTTTGGGCTAGTCTTTCTTGTTTTCAATACCACTTGGGCTGCACTCTTTCTATTTGCATTAGACTTTATAAAGTGTTGTTGAATGAAATAGTGTTGAAGTCTATTTCTAAACCAATGTTTTGAGAATGTTCTGCAAGAGCTCGTCTTCCCTTTCTAGTGTGGCTTGAATCAAGAGAAGCTAAAACCCCTATTGGTCATGGGGTTCCCCACGATGGTCATACTTATGCACTTCTCAAATGCTCTCCAAGCATGGATTGGGAAATTAACAGAAAGTGATCGTGACAAGCTATGGACTTGGGGAATCTCCTCAAAATATCTAGATATCGCAAAAGTGGAGGTTTCTCGATACTTTTTGTGTGTAGCTACTCAATTCTGGAAGCCAGCCCATAATGTATTCTACTTCGGAAGAGTTGAATTGACTCCTACTTTAGAGGAAGTCTATCGAATGTGTTGTCCGCAGAAGTTTCTAGAGCTCACTGTGTTTATGTGGCACGATGGATACTCCTCAGTCTTGAGTGAACTGACTGACCTGTCAACCGGTGACTGTGGTCACCAACTTATACGTTCAGATGGACAATCTCCTATGCTGCAACTAGCTTACTTTGACATGGTGGTTGGGATGTGCACCTCCTTCGGCAATAAGCTATGGTAGAAAGGCTTTGTCGTCTATTTCTTAAGTGAGCTGGTTTTTAGCCATGGTTGGACGGTCGTGAACATTGAGGTCGCTGAGATTGCTTTGGCACTGGTCACCCGTCAAATAGACTTGGCCCCAGTTATCCTGGTAGAGACTTACCAGGCTTTCGACCTATCATTACGACAATTCTGACACTTTGTTGGCTGTGGAGTTTTTGTACAAGTGTGGTTGGTCGCTCATCTGGGTGTAGAAGTCTTATGCCCACAACGGTCGGCCTTTGAATCCTTCTGTCAAAGCGGTCATGCTTGCACGCTCACCTCGGTTCGCATGGAGTATGAGCAATTCGAGAGTTAGATAGAAGAAGGGATCATCTGGCACATCATTCCTTCGACCACTCATAACTTTGAGGCTTTCTTCAATATTGCCAATATGTAGCTTATCATCCTGCCAAGGCTAACTGGTGGAGTTGAATATCATCCAGTTCGCGTGATGCGGCAATATGGCTATCAACAAGATTTCTTTGTATAGGGGCTAATGCCAGCCCAGTTCTAGGAGTATCCTTTAAGCTCTTATGCTATGACTAAGGAGCTATCTCGCCTACTTAGTGGCTCCATGCGATCAAAGGATCTTGCAATCAAAGAAGGGAAAGGTTGCACAGTAGAATATGAAACCAAAGTTGAAGAAACCTAGCCGATCTACAGTGTTACTCCGAGCCATACACTTTTTGCCAAAGCTCTGGGCTCGAAGAGATCCAGGGATGACGTAGACTCTTGATATTTGCATTAAGCTACTAGTTCATTGTAAGTTGAAATATGTGTAATCACTTCATTGTATTCGACTACTACAATAAAATTCATCAGAACACTTTTGGATAGCTTATTTGGTTGCTTATGGTAGAAATGGAGTAGAAATTGCCATTGCGACAACATGTGCTTAACTAGTTCAAACTGCTTCTATCTTCTACCTATCGACTTGGCGCTGGGGACTACTCGGATAATAGTCGAGAATTTTGCTTTGTTGCCTAGGCCTGGACGAATGAAGCCATCGTAGATTTACATACTAGGTAGGGCAGAATCTGTTCTGCTTTGTTGGACTTATTCTAGTGAAGATGTTCCTATCCTAGATTCGCTCTGAATGGAAGAATCTTGGCAATATATACTCTACTAGACTTGCTCTAGTCGAACAAGTCTTATTTTAATCTTCTTCAAGGCCTCGTGCGAAGCGTAGAGCATATCCCGCATGGTAAACTTTTTCCCCTTCGACTAACAGGTCTGATATCCTGTCATGCCCTTGTCTGTGGGCTAATATCCCAAACTATCCAGTTGGCATCCGAAACGTGCCATCCCCTCCGATGGGTAAGTCCGAAACTTGCCATCTCTCTGTCGGTAAGTCTGAAACTTGCCATCTATCGGTCGGTAAGTCTGAAACTTGCCATCTATCAGTCGGTAAGTCCGAAACATTCCATCTCTCGATCAGTAAGTGTGAAACTTGCCATATCTCCTCTCAGTTGGTAGGTTCGAAACATGCCATCTCTCGCTCGATAGGTTCGAAACTTGCCATCTCTTGGTCGGTAAGTCCAAAATTTGGCATATCCTCTCTTGGTCGGTAAGTCCGAAACTTGCCATCTCTCGGTCAGTAAGTATGAAACTTGTAATATCACCTCTCGATCGGTATGTCCAAAACTAGCCATCTCTCAGTCTGTAAGTCCGAAACTTTCCATATCCTCTCTCAGTCGATATGTCCGAAACTTGCCATCTCTCGGTCTGTAAGTTCGAATCTTCCCATATCCAATCTCAGTCGGTAAGTCTGAAATTTGCCATCTCTCGGTCGATAAGTCTGAACTTGCCATATCGCCTTTCGATCGGTAGGTCCGAAACTTGTCATCTCTCGGTCGGTAAGTCCGAAACTTGCCATATCCCCTCTCGATTGGTAGGTCCAAAACTTGCCATCTCTTGGTCGATAAGTCCGAAACTTAGCATATCCTCTCTCGATCGGTAAGTTCGAAACTTGCCATATCCCCTCACGGTTGGTAAGTCTGAACCTTGCCATCTCTCAGTCATTATGTTAGAAACTTACCATATCCCCTACGATCGGTAGGTCCGAAACTTGCCATATCCCCTCTCGGTCAGTAGGTCCAAAACATGCCATCTCTCAGTCAGTAAGTTTGAAACTAGCCATATTCACTCTCGGTCGATAATTCCAAAACTTGCCATATCCCCTCTCGGTCGGTAGGTCCGAAACTTGCCATCTCTTGATCGGTATGTCTGAAACTTGACATATCTCTCTCAGTCGGTAAATCTAAAACATGCCATCTCTCAGTCGATGTCTGAAACTTGCCATCTCTCGGTCGATAAGTCTGAAACTTGCCATATCCTCTTGGTTAGTAAGTCTGAAACTTGCCATCTCTTTGTCGGTAAGTCTGTAACTTGCCATATTCCCTTCGGTCGATAAGTCTGAAACTTGCCATCTCTCGGTCAGTAAGTTCTAAACTTGCTATCTCTCGGTCGTTAAGTCCAAAACATGTCATATCCTCTCTGTCAATAAGTCTGATTCTTGCCATCTCTCAGTTGGTAAATTCGAAGCTTGCCATCTGTCAATCGGTAAGTCCGAAACTTGCCATATTCCTCTCGATCGGTAAGTCTGAAACTTGCCATAATCCCTCCAATTGGTAAATTCGAAACATGCCATCTCTCAGTCGGTAAGTTTGAAACTTGCCATCTCTCGGTCGATAGGTCCTAAACTTGCCATCTCTCGATCGATAGGTCCAAAACTTACCATGCCCCTTTCGATTCTTGCCTAGATAGTTTGGAATCGGTAGTGTCCCCTTTGGTTGTGTTCTAGATGGACTAGACCAACCGCTTTCTTTGGGCTGGTACCCAGAACTACCCGATTGACACTCGTCAAGTTGTCCATCATTTTGGTCAGCAGGTCTGGTATCCTGTCATGCCCTTTTTCATTGGGCTTGTAGCCTGAAATACACGGTTGACGACCATTATATTGTCTGGAGTGCGCCAATAACCCAAACTATCCGGTTCCCAAGTCCAATAACTTTGTGGCATTGGATTTTCAGTGTGTGCTCTGAAAGCAGTGATCTTCTCATCATGTTCTCTTTTCTTAGTAAGAGGGGGTGGGGTGTCTTTGTCGACACTGAGCATCAGTCTCTGTTTCATTCGTCCTCCAACCTTGCTCAGGGAGGGGTATCTGTAGACACCTCATATACTTGCAGCTAAACCCTAAACAATCCTAAAACCTAGACTTAGCAAAACCTAATCAAAACCATAAACCTAACCTTAAACTATCCTAAACCCTAAACCTAGCCTAAACCCTAATCCAAAACCATAATTCAAAACCCTAACAACCTAACCACTTCCCACTCCATCATAACAACCCATAACAAACTATAGCAACCTCTAACCACCTAAACAAACCCTAACCACTTCCCACTCAACTATAACAATTCATAATAAACCATAACAACCCTAACCACTTCCCAGTCTACCATAACAACCCATAACAAACCATAACAACCCTAACTACTTCTCACTCCACCAAAACAACCTCTAACCACCCATAACAACCCTAACCACTTATCACTCCACCATAACAACCACTAACCACCCATAACAACCCATAACAAACTACCTAGCCATTGCAAGCCTATAAATATCCCCCATTTGCAAGAGAAAAAGGAAGAAGAATGAGAGAGGGGAGAAAAGGAGAGAAAGCTTGAGAGGAGAGAAACCAAGGGGAATTATTCAGACCAGAGCAACCAGAGGAAATTCAAATTAGTGAGGAAGCTCGGAGAGGAGGCAATTCAGAGCTCAGGACAGCTCTAGTCACCATCTCTAGCGAGCTCTAGTGGCCACAAGTAGCCACATTCACTGCCTGCTCAGGTGAGGCTATTGATCTAGTTTATTTTGATCGCATTTGCTTTCCTAGGTCCTTCTTAGTCTCCCTGGACTCATTTTAGAGTGAATCGAGCTTTCTGGCCGGAAATGTGAATTTTATGGGTCGTTGGGCCCATTTTCTTGGCAGGAGAGGCGGGGGCACGAATCCACTGAGTGATTCTTGCCCTAGAGTGTGTGGAGTGGTTAGTCTAGGTCCCCCTTAGCTCCCTCTCCACTTTGGAAGCCCGTAGTGCCCTTGGAAGCCTTTAGAAGCAGCTCACCAGTTGTAGCCTCACTGTCGTCGAAGAAGACGACCCCTGGTAAAGGTCGATCGTGCATCTCCCACATCGAGGCTCCACTCTGATCATCGAAGCACCTCCCTCGCCTCTGCCTTTAGACTCCGGAAGCTTCAGAACCCTGCTTCAAGCCCTGATTGTGCCCTGCAGTCGACATCGCCTGAGATGACGATGAGTTTGGTCGAGAGGGGAGCTCACACAGCCTCACTTGCTTCCTTATGGTGGGAAACTCTCGTCTGCACGCCATCGAGCCTTCATGACCCTTGGACTGCCGCTCCATCGCCTTCAGTGGCTTCGTCTTCTCTTGGCCCATTGTCGGAGTTGTGACGCCGGTGAGTGAGGTGGGTGGAGGAACTAGGCCGTTCAAAGTCTAATCAGAGCGGTAGATCTTCTCCCCTCTCTTCCCTCTTGCTCATCAGTCAATTGGATGCAAGATCAGGCGTCGGTGAAGGCCTGGATGGCTTCCCATGTGATCATTGTCAGCAAGGTGCAGTCACCGGTGGCCGTTGAGTGTTTTTTAAATTTCTTTTTTGAAAACTTCATTTCTTTTATTTTGTTTGCATTTAAGTCCTTTTATTTTGCATATCAGTCCCTACATTCATTTTTAAATCATTTTAATATTTTTGTTTTGTAAATTTGTAGTGTGATCCTTGTGGTTTTCTTTTAATATTTCTTAGGCTTCAAAATTGACATAAAACTCTCTGATTTAGTTTTCTTTCACATTAAGTCCATTAACTTGCACATAGAACCCAAAAATTCACTAAAATTGCACTAAGAATATGATTTTCTGGCACATTTGCAAACCAAACCCTGGAGATTCATGGTTTTATGGCACATTTGTAAATCAGTCCCTGGAAATTCATATTTTCATCCATGAGTCCACTAATTTGCACATTTAACCATGAGTTTCTTCAAAATTACATTGAACACATATTTTGCTTGCAAAGTTGCAGATTGAACCCTGAGAATCCTAATTTTACCAAAAATGCACAGTTTTACACATTTAACCCCTAGCTTCCTTAAAATTGCATAAAATGCGTTTTCTTAAACATTTTTGCTGATTTAACCCTAGAAACCTCATCTTTACCCAAGAACATGTAATTTTTGTATAGAGGCCCCTGGAAAATTATATATTTCACCATGCTTTCATTTGTACATTTTGTTACCTTTTTTCATGCATATATTCACATGCTTATTTTCTTGTATCATGCATGCATTTCAAACTTATTTCAAGCTTAGTTTTCTCATTATTTTCTAGATTTCTTCTAATCTTCATATTTTTTTATTTTATTTGGATTTTCATCGCCTACGAGCATACATTAACAAGCTTGACAATGTAGACATGGACCCGAATGAGGATAACTTTCTCTCATTTGATTTTCTTGGATTTCTTAAGTTTTTACTATTTTACGTGACGCTTTCCGAATATTTCTGATTTTCACGATTTTCCTCATCACCCAAGGGTGTACAGTAAAGTGGCATTTTAAATGCCTTCATTGTCTTTCGGATTATTTTCCTTAATATTTCTTTTTTATTCATTTCTTCTCTTTGATTTGCTTCTTCGATTTGGGAGTAGACAAGCATACACACACTAGATCATTAGCAAGCAAGAAACCTAGAAAGACTGATTTCTTCGGGCTCATGGGGGTGTCTAGCACCTTCCCCATGTGTAACAAGAATCCTTACCCTTTCTCTGGCCAGTAATGGCCAAGTGTCACATCCATTAGGCACGGAGCATACACGCATTCATTTGCATTCATTTACATTATACTCTTGCAGTCATTTGCATCTTGGTTTTCCTTGACTTTCCATTAAAGGACTAGGTGGCGACTTTTTTTCCTTATCCTCTTCTTATCTTTCTTCAGTGTTTTCAAGTTTAGTTTTCTTCGGATTCACCTACTTCACCATGACCATATCGGGACTCCTCGTGTGTTTCCATGCACTGTGGAGTTATGCAAGGTTCCACCAGCATGGTCACGATGTGTTCCAACTCCTTTCCATGATATCGAAGGGGTAGAGTTGTGCCACATCCCTCTCTCTAGGGCTAGCTTTTGTTTGCGCCTTCTATCTTTTTATTTCTTTTATTCCCCTTGCACATTATGATTGTTTGCTCACTCTCTCACTCACAACCTAGCATTTTATCTCCCTTTGGTGGTGTGGCTCCCTTAAAGAATTTAAATGTTTTGTCTGGTCCATAATGGAGGGTGGCTTCCTCACTTGCTAGACAACCTCAATAGAGCCCTCTAGTGAGGTAAGAACTCCTCCCAAGCTAAGCTAAGCTTCTTCTATTTTCTTCATCGGGCCAATATGCTGATGGAATGGATAGTGTACTTGCATTCATGCAAGTAAAAGAAGCAAAAGGTGCATGGATGTCAGCTGCATATACGGTGTAGCGTATGAATTTAGGGATGCACGTTATGATGGTACAATGTAAATGCAATGAAACATAGTAGGTGAATGCAAGAGTGTGAATTACGATGGTTCAATTTAAATACAATGAAACAAAGTGAGTGGATGTAGATGGGAAGAGGACATTGCCAAGCTAGAGTCGGTGTCCAGTCACTAGCAATACTTCTTCAGGTAGCATGCATTGACGGGCTCAGACCGTTACACATGATCCATGCCTTCTAGAATTGCAGCTCCTCGTGAAAAGATCTGCCTGACAACAAAGGGGCCACGCCAATTGGGTTGAAATTTTCCATAGGCATCTAGAAGATGAATCGCTCAAAGTACCAAATCTCCTAGTACCAGGTTTCTGGGTCAGACCTTCTTCTGATAAGACCTAACCATGCACTGCTAATAGCACTAGGTATGGTGCAAGGCCTACAATCTGCGTTCTTCTATCAGGTTTAGCTGTACATACTGGTCTTCAACCCATTCTACCTCCTTTAGCTCTACATCCCTCAGGATTTTGAGCTACAGTATTTCTACCTCAATTGGAAGAATCGCCTCCATACTATAGATATGTGAGTACCAGGTTGCCCGTGTGGATGTCCGGATCGATGTTTTGTAGGCCCATAGCACGTATAGAAGCTGATCATGCCAATCTCGATGAGTCTCAGCCATCTTCTTTTGAATCTTCGTGAGGTTTTTGTTGGCAGACTCGACAACACCATTCATCTACGGGTGCTACAAGGAGGACAGATGGTGTTTGATTCAGAAGTTCTATAAAAAGTCATCCACCCTCCTAGCTATGAAGTTCTTCCCATTATAAAAGATGATGGTGTATGGAACCTCGTATTTCGGATAATATTTTCTATAGCCATGGCGGTGACCGTCATGTAAGAAGCCGCTTCCACCCACTTGGTGAAGTAATCGATTGCCACTAGGATAAAGCGGTGCTCATTGGAAGCTGCTAGATGGATGGCACTGATGACGTCAATTCCCCAAGTTGAGAATGACCATGGTGAAGACTTGTTTTGCAGCTAGTGAGGGGGAGCATGCATCAGATTCCCATGGATCTGGCAGTTATGACACCTTCGGACAAACTGGCAACAATCTACCTCCATGGCCGACCAATAATAGCCTTGTAGCATAATCTTCTTGGCTAACAACACCCCATTCATGTGTGGGCCGCATGCCTCGGCATGTATCTGCAACATTAGTGCGTCGACCTCCTTTTTGTCCATGCACTGTAGAAGCTTCTGGTTGTAGGATCTCCTATACAAATGGCCGGCTCCAAGCATGTACTTCGACGCAAGCTACAGCATGGTTTTTCAATCAGTAGTTGAGGTGTCCGGCAGGAGACCTCTGGTCTGTAGAAAAACCTTGATGTCGTGGTATCAAGGGAGCTCTCCGTGTTGATCACGAATTCTACGTTCATTTAATACACAGGGTAATCTACTCGGGTTACTGCCACATCGACCACATGGTCATCTGGTATGCATAGCCAAGATGCCAGAGTTGCTAGTGCGTCTGCATATGCATTCTTCGCCCTATTCATAAAGGAGAAGGAAATGTCCTCGAATTCCATCATGAGCTTTAGAAGGTATGAGTGATATGGCATCAGCTTCGAGTCTCTCATCTTCCAACTCCAATTCACTTGAGATATGATCAGTAGGGCATCACCATGGACTTGTAGCTTCCATACATTGTGCTCCAATGCAACCTGTAAGCCCAAGCTGCATGGCTCGTACTCTGCCTCATTGTTGGTGCACTAGAATGCTAATTTCTTGGAGAATAGTATGAGCTGCCCCTGTGGTGTTGCTAGTACTACCCCGATGCCTTGGCCTTTCTTGTTCACTGCTCCATCAAAGTAGAGGTGCCACTACTTCTTATCTTCTAGCTCCTCAGGCTCCGAGTCGTTCATGGCAAACAGGATATCCTCGTCGGGGAATTGCTTCTACAAAGGTTGATATTCTGGTAGTGGTAGGTCGGCCAGGTGATTTGCTAGGGCTTGTCCCTTTATTGATTTTTTTATGTTGAAGGTGATATCATATTGGGATAAGAACACCTGTCACTTGATGCATCTACCCACCAGTGCCGACATCAGGAAGAGGTACTTCATCGGATCATGGTGGCATAAGAGTAGGATAGGGTATGCCATCATGTACTACCTTAGTCATTGGGTAGCCCAAACAAGTAATAAACAGACCTTTTCAAAACTACACCCATGGAGTGTTGCGTGACTGACAAGTAAAGGAGTAGAGGCTGTCTTGGAGTTGGTGGGACTAGAATAGGTGGCCTAGCTAGCAGTTGCTTAATCATGTCAAAGGCAGCCTGACATTCCTCGCTCCATGTGTTCTTGGAATTCTTCCATTGGAGCTTGAAGATTAGCTAACATATGGGAGTGAGCTGGGCGATGAGGTGGCTGATGTACTATAGTCGCCCTAGCAAGCCTCGGACCTCCTTTTCTGTGGTTGGAGGGGGCATGTCAATGATTGCTCTAGCCTCGTTATGGTTGACTTCGATCCCTCTTTGGCTAACTATGTACCCGAGGAGCTTCCCATATGCGACACCAAATACACACTTGCTAGGGTTCAACTAGAGTTTGTACTTCCACAGGTGATCAAACAACTTTCTCAAGCAAGCAAGCAAGATGATCGTCAAACTCTCTAGATTTGGCAATCATGTCATCCATATATACCTCAATATCCTGGTGTATGAGGTCGTGGAAGAGAGCTGTCGTTGCCCTTCGGTAAGTAGCACCAACATTCATGAGTCTGAACAACATTGCTCTGTAGAAGAAGACCCACCAAGGGGTGATGAATGATGTCTTTTCCATATCCTCTTCCGCCATTCTATTATGGTTATAGCCTGAGAAGCCATCCATGAATGATAGCATTTTGTGCCCCTATGGTACTGTCTACTAAGACATCATTGTGAGGCAAAGGGAAATCATCTTTCAAGCTCGCTTTGTTGAGGTCTCTATAGTCTATGTACATGCGAACCCATCCGTCAGTTTTTGGCACTGGGACAACATTAGCCAGCCATTTTGGATAAAGGGTGACTTTAAGAAATTTTACTTAGTGCTGCGTCATGCTTTCCTCCTTGAGCTTAAGAAACCACTGCAGGCGCCATCTTCTGAGCTTTTATTTAACGGACTTGGCGTTCGGCTTGAGTGGTAGAGTATGCATTACTACCTCAACATCTAGCCCAACCATGTCATCGTAGCTCCAAGCAAAGACATCGCTATACTCTTTCAGGAACATGATGAATTCTGCTCTTATTTGTGGGGACAATTTTTCGCTGATGCAGACTTTTTTAACATCGTTCAGCGTGCCAATGTTTACCAACTCTGTGTCCTCCTCGACGTGCAAATTAGGACCTTCTAGATCATCGTCATGGGGGTGGAACTCTAGTGCATCTTCAGGATCATCAACACTTGTGTCGTCCTCCTCCTAGTATGCTATCAACTCTGACAGGATCTCCTTCTCGAACGTGGGGTCGGTGATATCAATGGAGAGAACTTATTCTATCTCCTACCCTTGTCCATGTCTAAGGAGGGTCACGCTGACTCTAACGTTTTTGTAGCCACAAGGCACGAACTTTGGACTTGTACTCTCCAATCTTGCTGAAGAATTGGGCTGCCTTTCTCATTTTGCTACAGTAATTCTACTATTTTTTTTGGGTTTTCCCTATTTTTTCTGATTTTTTGTACTATTTACAAGGATTTCCCCTTGACAACTATCTTGTTGTTGATTGTTCTAGAGGCTTCCTCCTAGGCTCTCTGTTGAGCCTACCTCAAGGTCTTTTTCTTTTGCTCCCTGCATGTCTCAAGGTGAGGTTTATACTGCAAGTACCATCTAGGCCCACCTCCTGGCTACCCGGAGATCAACACCTCTAGTTTAGTATCTACTGACTTTGCCTCCTCCAAGGCCATGATAGTGAATCTAGGGTGAAGGGGGCTCTGATTCTGACGCCACCACCTTGCCCTTCTTGCTCGTGCTCTCCTCCACGGCATCCTCTACTAAGACTGCCAATTGTTCCTGAAACAACACTTCTATGTCATTCAACATAGTGTCCATGTGGCTCTTTTTGGCTTCCCCTTCCTCCTCATCTAAGGCGAAATCAGCATAATAGGCGTAGGTCTCTGGCTACACAGTGTGCCTATGGATTGGAGGAACTATGTTGTTGCTGCTGGCTGACTACTAAGCCTGGAATGCTAACCCTACTTATAATTCTACGGATAGGCCTACTTCTATGACTAACTATTGAGCTAAGATCGACAATCTTGCCAGTAACTCGACTGGTTAGGCTACTGGTGTGATTGACTGTGCCAATGTCTGCACTGTCTAAACTGCTGCTAGAACTAGCAATTTTGAACTATGGGGTTCTGTGTGATAACTGTTGTTGACAAGGTGGAGGGGAAAGCTAAACAGGTGGATGCCGGCACTACTGGCTTCTGCTGCTCTACTCTGTCTATTGTGTCAACCTCGACTGTACTTGGGGAATCTTCATCTGTGTAGTAATCCTCCACACAAACCCATGCAATGCCATCTGCTGAACTCTACTGTTGTTACACTGTGATTACTAGGGAAGGGCTCCTATTAGGATCCAACACACCAGTGCTAACAAAGTTAGTTAGATCCCAGGGGATAAACAATCTCCGATGATTGCATGCAGTCTAGGGTGGTCCTTGGTAATCGAATCCTTCATGGTCTCTTCTCTCTTCCGCTTCAATGGGCTTCACAATCTCGTGACATACTGTTTGAGTGGTACACCCTTTTTGTATCCCCAATGGTGACAAACGTTCTCAACCATCAAGTGGGGGTGGCTGTGAATGGCCAGACAGCTGACGTGCTCAAGATCGGGAATGAAGTTGACCGATTCAAACCTGTTAATCCGATAAAGCACATCAAAGGGCTTGGGGTCAAAATGGGCAGTCTGTAGATCAACCAAAGAGATTGCATCAACCTCATCATTGCCAAGGTTCTCAGCCATGACGATAGCAATGCCATTGCCATAGCAGAACTTAATCATATGGTGTAGGGTTGACGAGATAACTTGATGCTTGTTCAACCAAGGGTGCTCAAGCAAGAGGTTAAAAGTGGGCTCGAGATCAATGACGTAAAACACGATGTCAAACTTAGCCAAACCGACAGTCAAAGGGATGACCAAAACTCCCAACGTGTCGTGGTGCGTATTGTCAAAGGACATCACTCCCTTGACAACTGGTGTGATATCCTCGGCCTTGAATCCGATCTTGCTTGCGGTGTGCAAGGGGCAGATGTTTAATCCTGCGTTGTTATCCACCAGTGTCAAAGAAATTCAAAAACTCTGAAATTGCACCATTATAAACAACGGCTGGTTGTGGTTGGTACTTGTCGGAGGTAATTCCTTAGAAGAGAAGGAAATGACCTACGGTGTTGCAATGACGCCTACCATGTTCTCAAGGGTTGTAGGCTCAATGGTGGGGGATACATGGGCTACTTGGAATAATCAAAGGAAGGCTTCTTGGTGTTTGGCTAAGGTGTGCATAAGGTCCCAGATTGAAATGGCTGCCTTGACCTTCTTGAGCTGGGTGGTGATGTTGTTGGGGATTTGTTGGTGGCACTTGTGGTGGGCTTGGAGACAGTTTCATCGGTGGTAGGCTTTGTGGGTTGGCTTACTTGCTGTGGTCGGGGTGGTGCTATATGGCATGGCTTAGGAATCAGAGTTGGGGATTTGTACACCCTTCCAAACTACGTGATTTCCATGCACATCTCAATGGTGTAGTCATACGGGACCCAATGGGTATCCCTAGTCAGATTATTAACTAGGGACGAACAAGCCTCCAACTCTTGTTGTGTTACTAGCAGGCTGATGGATGGTGCTATTGGGTAGGTGGTTAGTTGGATGGTGTGACCGTGCCCGACCCGGAGGGAGGGGTGGGGAGGCGACCACAGCCATGCCGAGATGGCGAAGGCGCAAGGATAAAAGAAAAGAAAAGGGAGTCGCCACCTAGTCTTTTAAGGGAAAGACGAGGAAATGAGATGCAGATGGGAAGGCTGGATGTCTGCTAACCAGAGGATGGGTAAGGATTCCTATTACGCACGAGGAAGGTATTAGGCACCCTCGTGCGCCCGAGAGACTCAGTCTTTCTAGTCCAAATGCTTGCTAAGGGTTTGATGAATG
>JAMKQA010052066.1:0-17077 GCA_024699735.1 Posidonia australis
GAAAAGTCGTGGGCCAAAAATGCCCCTACACGGCTGGAAAAGCCAGCCCAAGGCCCAAGTGGGTCCCACACGCATGATTCTAGAGACAGAACCGACCCTCCGGCCATAGAAACACACCACAGGGGAGAAACCAAGGGCACAACACACAGGGAAGAACCACAACCAAACAACTCAACTGAATTAACCATTAATAAACCATATTCAATAATCACAAGAAATCCATGGTTTAAATAAAATGGAAAATTCCAGGCACAGATGTTACAAGTAGTGAGCTGGATTGGAGTTGAAAGTGATGGTGCTGGACGGAATACTAAATGCTTCGAAGGGTGCATGGATGAAGTTACTACACCTACTATTGGACCAATTGATGGTTTATTGAACTAAACCACACCTTCTACTAGCATAGACTTGTGAATGATGTTGTGGGGAGTGATGTCAGTGCTAGACTTGTTGAGATGAATAGTGGAAGTGCTGATGTTGTTACTGAACTTTGTAGTGAGGCAGGCTCCACTGTTGGTGTGGTGGAATCGACTGACTGATCCACCAGTGAGCTAGACTATTGTGTGAGAACTGTTGATACCATGGGTGAATTGGTTAATTGTACTACTAGTTGCAATAACTTTGTGGAAACTATGGTGATGCCTGAAGGAGAGACTAGTTGTATTGCGTACGGGGCCGAAATTGTTCGACCTATTGCTGCATCTACTGGGATAATTACTGTCAAGATGGTAAAGGGTAATGCTATGAGAACTGACCTGGGTAGTGCTGGCCACTACTATTGTCTACTGCTGCTCAAATCAACACCATCTCCATATAAGCAGTCTTCATCCAAATATAATCATCAATACAAACCCACTCATCTACATTTGGCGAGGTGTCCTACTGCTATGCTACATCTGCCATAGCTGAACTGTGGTTGGGGTCGAGAATTCCTACATTGATGAAGTTAGACATGTCAGAGGGAATAGAAAGCTCCTTCATCTTTAATAGGTGCTAGGACTCCATTTGGGACTACTGCTCGTATCCAAGACGTTCATGATCTCTCTACTCCATTGTAGTGATCTGCTCAACGATCCCTTGACCATACCACTTGAGAGGTGCCCCTTTCTCTTATCCACACCTATGGCACCGATTCTCAACCATCAGCAAAGGATTGCTATGAACAGGTGGTAGCTGCAATGCTCAAAATAGGGGATGAAGTTAATCGGCTCAAACCGATTAACGCGATATAGAACATGGAGGGCTTTCGTTCAATTGGACAGTTTGGAAGGAGACAAATAATATAGCATCAACCCTCTCTTGTTTGAAATTCTCGGCCATGAAAGTAACGATGTTATCGTCCTAACCAAACTTAATCATGTGATAGAGGGTCGAAGGGATAACTTGATACTTGTGCAGCCAAGGGCCCCCAAGTAGAAGATTGAAAGAAGGCTCGAGATCCACAACGTAGTAGGGCCCAGAATGTGCTTCATGCAGGCCCAAGGTGGGGTTTTTGTTTCAATCATTTGAGTATGGAGTGCTAATATTGTCGCCACCTTCACACTTACTAACATTTGTGTTAGTAATCAAAGATGTACCTTTCCCAACCTTAGAATGGTTGGCTAAGTTGTTCTTACCTAAGAAAGGTACTGCAATGTCATCCCTTACTCCCCTATATTTGAAATTAGGTGGAGGAAATTAGCCTTAGCCTCAACTAAAGAGGTGGAAAATCAGAGCCCAATGGATGCCAATTGTGAGTCATCCGTGGATGCTCTAAAGGTCATTACAAAAGCAATGTCTTTGTTGAGAAAATGCACCCAAGCCGTGAGACATACTTGAATAGGATGTTGACTCTAAATTCGGGTAAGTCAGTTGTTGCATCACCAGCCAGGCTAATTCTAGTTTCTCTACTTACTAAGTTTTTGCTTGCATGTAGGTGGGTGGCACTGCTTTGGTTCTATTATTATTATTATTATTATTGTTGTTGTTGTTGTTGTTGTTGGTGGTGGTGGTGGTAGTGGTGGTGGTGGTGGTGGTGTTGTTGTTGTTATCTAATTTTTTTGGTTTCTTCTAGATCTTCTTTTTTTTGGCTTTTTCTGGATTTCCTTCTCTCTTTTATGGCTTCTTATGGATTTTCCAATTTTTTGGATTTTTTATGAAATTTCTATTTTTATTTTTTTTAGTTTAATAAGTGTAGTCATAGCCCTCCCTTTTACACATCTAACATTGCTACCTTGTATTATCCATGGTAAGAGAGTCTTCCCTTTTATTATGCTTTGCCCTTCAAGAACTTAGAACCTTGCACTGGCCTTAGTTGATTATTATTTCCTTCAATTACTCAGTCCTTGGGCTTCTAGGGTTTCTTGCCCCTTGCCTATGTGTGATGGGAAAATGGGGGAGACTTGAAATACATTAAGCTCTAGACGTTGGCATTAGCTTGGGTCCCACTAGCTAGTGTTTGGCCCTAATGTGCCTTTAATATTCCCAAGGTTTTCTTTCTTTTCCAGGTTTTTCTTTTGCTTCCTTCTTTTCTTTTCTTTAGGGTTCCTATCACTTGTTGTTTTTCTGTAAGTGCCTGCCATTCACTACCTTCCGAGTTTACGCTATGACAATATACTTACTTGGCTGTGTTCTCACCCCTATTTTGAGTACCCACCCATCACTACCTTTCAGATTTACGCTATGATGGCGTACTCACTTTGTATGCTCTCCCCTCTTTTGGCTGCTTTCTATGTTTGGTGTTTTGGTGTGCTTATCCATTACTACCTTCTTGGATTTATGCTAGGATGACATGCTATACATGTGAGTGGGTTTTATGCTATACATGAGTGTGTATGTGAGGATAAGGCAAAGTTGAGGTTACCTTAGTTGCTCAGCTTCCTTTCTACACAAGAGACAATTCTCTTCTTTAACTAGTACTAGGTCGTAAGCTCTCTCTAGGCTTTAGCATGTTGATTAAGGGCGTACTTCTAGAGTATGTGTAACTTCCATGAATCTAAAGATATTTTCAAGTTGTCACAACTAGTTAGTGGACCTTCTCTAAGTGTTACATTCTCTGCTTAAAGACCCCAGATAATACTTTAGTAATTTTGCTTGATGCTTTGAGTTATTGGGTGTAACTCACACTCATCAATTATCATTAATGTTATTATTTTAATCTATCATAGCATTTAAAGAAAATCAAAGACAATTAAAGGAAAGAGACGACAAGAAACTAAATGTCTTATTTACATGTTTTAAGATGAATTGTCCCTGCCCCTAGTTGGGTTCACTTGAGCTCCATGCTCCCCTTCCCAGATGGAGGGATTTACCTGACAGGTAGCTGTAGGAGCCTGTCCCTAGCATCTAGCATCCCGATACTCGTGGCACATCTTCTTATTTTTCTTTTGGCTTGTGCCTAGTCCTTGCTTTGTTAGGATCAAGGTTGGACTCAACCTGATTTGCTTCTTGTGGCATATCCTAGGTGGCTTGGTTTCTCCACGAGGATTCCATTAGGTCTCTATCTATATTTTGGGCACGACCATTGATGTTTCCTTGCCATTGTGTTCATAAATGCCCTTGTGTACCCCATTCTCTCTGTAGGATTAGGAGGCTTTGGTGGGGGATCAACTCTCGCATGGATTGCTCGACATGTATGTTGGTGTTGGCAAGTTGAGTTGAGTGCATTCTCTTTTTCATACTAATCCAAGTCAGCATATTCATCATAGATGGGTAGTATGCCTTCTAGATCATTTATTTGCGTAGGTTTATCTTATTCTAGAGAAGTTTGTATGATTCTCATTGTACTTGATTCAACTACTTCTTCTCTAGTCTCTGTAGATGATCATTGATGAATGATAGCTGTAGTAGGTAGTTCGTTACGCCATGTAGTATTTGCTATTAGTGCTTCTTGCTCTAATTCTACAAAATCTTTGTTTGGTCGCTCTAGGTTGGGGTCTTCTTGTACATGCTGAATGACAACCAATTCTGGAGTAGTTGGCTTATTGTCCTCAGTCTCCACATGGGCTATCAGATGGCTAGGCATGGGGTTTTGGTGAATTTGCATTTTGTGCTACCTTCCTTGAGTTGTCCTCAACCATGCTTTAAGTTTAGACCACATTACTTCCCCCTAGTCATTTAGATCATATATTTTATCTTTGACCATGAAGCACTCATCAAGTGTATGCTCATTCATTTAGTGATATGGGCAGTACTTGGATAGGTCAGTATTAGGAGCATTCGATGTAGGTGCTAGAGGCTATAGATCTCCGTTCTCCACCAATATTCTAAAGACATCGTAGAGTGGCTTTAGGAGTGGTCTATAGCTTTGCCTCTTAGGTCCATAATGTTGGAGTTGAGGACCATTGTGGTAGCTCCTTTGCCTCCATTGTTGCCCCTGTTATTGATTACTTATCCGTCCTCATTGAGCATACACTAGGTAATATGGAGGCTGTTGAGACCGATGTTGGGGTTGTTGTTGGAATTGTTGCATTTGATATTGGCATTGTCCCTGTTGGTATTGTGGTTGAACTAGTTGACCCTAATACTGGATTGACTACCCTAGGTATTGATCTGGTTGATTTTGATACTGAAATAGCTGGACCTGATTCCTAGGTTGGTGATGTGCCTGTCCATTCCAACCTTGTTTGGTTGAAACATGTGCCATGCTACCCGTGAGCCATCGAATGTGTATCCTAAGGTCTTCTTCTTGCCCCTCGCCTCAAGCTTTAGGAATGGTAAGTCCTTTTTTTTGTGGAGGACTCTTGTGGAACGCTTGTATGATTGGGAGTAGGTTTGAAAGTCACCGACTAATAACCCAACTCTAAGGACTCCTATAGTATTCCTAGCTATGACCTCGACAGCTTGGCTCTTAGGAATATAGCATTCAGATCTGCCCGCCATGTCTCTCCATCTGCTAGCAAAGGTGGCATAATCCTCCTCAAGTTTCATCTTTTTGGCAAGGAAGTCTCCTATTGTCGGCTTGTGTTGCATGCAATGGACATACTGGTGCAGAAATTTCACCAAAACAATCTTCAAATCACTAAGGTCAGCTACTGTGACCGTGTTGAACCATCTTAGTGCTTCTCTCTTGATGCTCTTCAAGAAGAGGTATACAGTAAGCCCATTGTTATGTTGATAGGGTAGGGCATCCATAGTGAAAGTTTCTGATGATTTTGTGGATCACCAATCCCATCATATTTCTGCATCTTAAGCATTTTGAATCTAGGAGGTAAACTAAAAGTTTGGAATATTGAAGTGTCAAAACTGACCGATGCTTTTGACGTAATCTTGGCTTCTACTAGCACCTTTAAGATCATTCTATTAACATCTAACCCTAAATTGACTTGTTTCCCTTGGCCCTAGTACGCTTAGAATTGTTGTTGATAAGGAATACCGTACTTAGGAGAGCAAGGTAATGGTTGAGCTAGAGTATAATATGATGGCAGTGGTTGAGTTGCCCCTAGGTAATGATGTGAAGGGCAGACTGGTGTTGTGAGATATGGCACAGAGGATTGTGTTAATGGATCATGTATTGGGAAATTTATTGTTGGCCTTGGTGACATTGTGTAGATATTTCTCATGGGAGTGTAGCTAGTAGAGCCTAGTGAGAGTTTTGAAAAGAAGGTTCATGCACGAGTTGAACTTGTGAACTCTTAGCCATCCTTGAACAGTGGTGTTGTGCCAGAAACTGAAGTGCTTGGTTGGTTGCTCGCTTAGGAAATTGATGTGAGTTAACTAACATTGACCTCGTTGTTGTCCCTGTGAGCATTTGATCTAGAGGAGCACTCTACGATAGGGAATAATTTATCTCCTCCTCTCACTTAATTTCTTCGTCAACATATTGTCCTTCAACAAAGTTTGGAATAGAGACTGTAAGGGTTGAAGTTCTCGCAGAGTAATTGTATGGTATGGATGTGTAGGGGAACTTTCTGCGAGCCTTCTATTGCATGAACCTTGGAGTGGCTGACTGTTCAACATTTGATGTGAAAGGGTTGAAGAGAAACTCGTGTTGTCTCATGGAACTATCAACCTCTGTTGTAGATGTTGCGGTGTTTGACAAGCTGGACCGCTCAAGGATGGCTAGGAGTTCACATGTTTTCCACCCTATTAGTGAACGTCAAACAAACCCTACAAATTGTTAAAATCCAAATTAAAAGTAAATGGAAAGGAACTGTTTTTCAAACTATTGTAGATCTAAGAAGAATAGCACAAACAAATAAAAAAAATAAATGATCTGCAGTAAAAAGCTTGATTCAGATCTCGTCGCCTATGTAACTGGCGCTAATTTACGTCCCCATCTCTTGGTGCAATGAAACTTGGTGCCTCTTGTATTGGTGGCTAGTTATCATTAGCAAAAAAGGCCAAATAAAAGGTCCGGGTGTCGTGAAACCCTAAACGCATGACCTCCAAACCCAAAATTGTACCTAGATCTAAAAAAAAAAAAAATGAAGAAAGGAACAAGGATAGCTCATGTAGCACAAAGGGTTGGCTCAGATGCCAGTCCCACCATGATTATCAAATTCTGTGGATGTGGTTTTTGGGGTTGATGAAGTTGTTGGCACTTCGATGTGCATTGACAACATTGTGATCTTCACTTGTTAATTTGTACGGTCGATTGACAAGATGCCCACAAGAGATGCAATGGGATTTGTAGATGTGGGTCCTCGGTTCACTAGATCAGTGGCAAGATGCTATCCAATGGTGTCCTTGTGCTATGTGATATTCCTTCCCTTCAAAACATGTAAAATAAATCTAGATTAGTCCAGGTGTAGTAAACAACGTTAGACAACTAGCGAATAACATAAATAAACAAAACTAAAAATTATTCGATGGTGGTTCCTTGCAAGCATATGCTATAGGGCTATCTAAGAAAATGCAATGATATGTAAAAAAGGAGATTGAAAGTAATACTCCCTTCACCCTCGTGCATGTGTCGTGGGCTAAGCAAGTGGAGACATGAACAATGCTCTGGAGGCACATTTGACTTTAAATTGACACAATCTCTATTGATCTAAGTTTTCATGTAGGAATTGGACAAAGTGGAGGGACTATGGATCTCTCAAGGTCTCTCTCTTTATCTTTTAAAAACCCTAGCCTCTCTCTCACTCTTAGATTTTTCAAAGCCTTCTTAGGGTTTTCCTAAAATCTCCCTCAAGGTTTTATAAAAGCTCCCCATTAAGCTTTTGACTTAGAGGTATATTTATAGAGAGCTTGGGCACTAGACCTCGTCCAAGGACGAGTGGAAATATCCAAGGGTCGAGATTAAATTTTCTTAAAATTAAAAAAATTATATTTATTCTCGTCACCCATTTAACCAATGACAAGTACCAACTTGACATCGCATGAAGTGTCAACTATAGTGGATATTCCATTTTTGCTCGATACGTAAAAAATGACCTAAAAAGCAATAATGTATTCTATGTCAGCAAGTCGCTAGTAGCATAGCATGGAGCAACTAAAAAGGCAAAATTTTTAAAATTAAGATCCCAAAATATCTCATTGTATGTCAAGCAATAAATCACGATCAAGTCCACACTTTTCATGATTTTAGTAATTGAGATATATTTAGAAGATATTTTAAAATTCAATCAATACTTACTAATTAAGTAAATTAAATTTAAATGATATCTTCTAAGATTGCAAAAATAGAGGCAACTAATTTTGTGGATATCTTTGACCTGGTCATAATCTATCACTTGGGTTCTTTTAGATATTATCTTTACTTTTAAATATTATTTGAATTAATTGTAATTATAACATTTAAAATTATAATAACCAACACAAAATCTCATTTTTCATAAAAATAAAGATATATAATTATTAATTAGACATCACCCATATTACTATAAATTTCTTAAATTAATTGATATTTATAAATGTTTATATAATATGCCATATATACTTAAGTGTTAGAAAAAATTGTAGAAATATTAATAATCATGGGAAAAATGTTATAATATTTTATAAATATCCCATGTTTCATATTAAAGCCCAAGATGATGAAATATGTTGAGAGAGATTGTCAAGAAACTCGTTGCCTCTCTATATGGCTGTAGATATCCCATATTTGCATTTCAAAGATTTAATTAAGGATAAGAACCATGAGGCGCCCTAAATCACGCAACTAAGGACTTATAGCACATTTTTTAGATTTTCCTTGATTTATTTAAAAACATTCTTAATTTTACCTAATTCAAGGTTATTAGCTATGGTAAGGTTAACACACTCAAACCGGTGGCAGGTTGGAGTCCTATGAATATTTTTCTTGCTGTGAGGTCACTAGCTGTGGCAGAGCTAACACTCTCACTCTACTCGATCTAGTGGCAAGATTGACTATCTTTAACATTATTTTATATGAGTTTATTAGCTGTGGTAGAGTTAATACTCTCATTGCACTCAAATTAGTGGCAGATTTGAATATTTTAATGTTAAAATAAACGGCTTTTGTGATTTTATGAAATTTCTGAAGTTTTCTAGACTTTTAACATATTTCTTTGGATTAATATACAAGACAAGGTGATAAACTGCAAAAGACCAGGATGTTTCCTTATTGATCGGTGACAGATCTTGTCGCCACTAAAATGGGCAACAAGTCTCGTCGCTACTTCAATCGGCGATAAGTAAGTCTTGACACCATAGAGACAAATGATTGGTATCTTGGCACTCACTCTCAACATATTTCGTCACCATGGGCTTTGAAATAGTATAGTGGACTTTTATAAAATATTATCATGTTTTTCCCATAATTATTATATTTTATGTAATTTTTCTAGCACATTTTTTTAGTAACAACATACAAAATTATTATTGATTTGAAAGGTTATAATACACCTGAGGAGGACTAGACCAATGCCCCAAGAAGAAGGGAAAATGGATCAACAACCAAAGCAAATATAGCCTAAGAAGGCAATGGCTTCATAGATCTGATATATGGCAACCCAATCCTATCAAGTCTAAGTATTCCTTGTGCTATCTTAGGAAGCCCCTCGACATCCCTGTAAACTTTCTAACCTCTCTAAATAACCCCCTGGTTAGCAAAACAATCAACCAAGGAGTTGCCTTCATGAAGCTGATGCTTGCACTTAAATATATATGGAATGTCATATAAATCTTTATAAATATCTATTAATTAGGGAAAATTCTAGGAATATTGATGACATCAAATTAAGGATATATATTTTTATTTTTATGAAAAACGAGATTTTGTCATGATTATTTTAATTTTCAAATATTATAACCACATTTAATTCAAATAATCTTTAAAAGTAAAGATAAAATCTAAGATCCCAAGTGATGGATTATGACCAAGTGAATGATACC
Source organism: Posidonia australis (assembly GCA_024699735.1). NCBI lineage: Eukaryota > Viridiplantae > Streptophyta > Magnoliopsida > Alismatales > Posidoniaceae > Posidonia > Posidonia australis. The sequence continues at coordinate 9,280 of JAMKQA010052066.1, forward strand.
CATAAAGATTAATTGGCTTTATTTATTCAATTTTATAAGATATTCTCTAAATTAAATATACTTAATTAGTAAATAATTGATTAAATTTTGAAATATCCTCTAGCCATATCTCAATTACGAAAATCATAAACAAGGTAGACCTAGTTGTGATTTGTTGCTAGATATATGATGAGATACTTCAAGATCTTAATTTTTAAAATTTTGCCTTTTGGGTTGCTCAGCACCTATACAATTGATGATTAGCTAATGTGAAATATAGTATAGCCTTTTAGGTCTTTATTCTCCATGTCAAGCAAAAAAGAAATCTCCAGCCTCATCGCCACTCCTTGCGACGACATGAGGGTTCCTATCACCTGTCCCATTGGCGATGAGTGTAAATATTATTTTTTTCTATTTTAATAGAGTTTAATTCTGGTCCTTGATCTTCCACTCATCCTTTGACAAGATTAGGTGCCCCAAGCTCTATAAAAAGACCTCTAGGTCCAGAGCTTAAGAGGAGGCAATTTAGAAAATCTTGGAAGGCATTTTAGAAATCCTAAAGGAGCCCCCTTTGAAATGAGAAAGCTAGGGTTTTAGAGAAAGAGAGTGATCCTAAGAGAGTTCCATAGCCCCTCCACTCAATCAAATCTCCATGAGATAACCTAAATCCATAGAGATCATGCTGATTTGAAGTTAAAATGCACCTTTGAAGCTCCGTCCAGGCCTCCACTTCCTCAAACCCACACTACGAACATGAGGGCGATGGGAATATCACTTCCAATTCATTTTTCTCTTACATATCATTTCATTCCTAGATGGGCCCATAGCATATGCATGTGGGGAACCATCCCTGGTTAGTATTAGTTTGTTTATTTATGTTATTTGTTGTTTTTCTAATGTTGTTTACTACAGTTAGACTAATCTTGATCTATTTTACATTTTTGAAGGGAAGGAGTATATTACATAGCACGAGAACACTACTGGACGACACCATACCGTCGATCCAGTGAATCGAGGATCCACACCCACAAATTCAACCACATCTCTTGAAGGCATCTTGTCAGCCGGCAAAATCGAATTGACGAGTGGTGATTACAACAAAGACATCAACGTGTGTGGAAGGGATGACAACTTCATCATCAAACTCCAAATCCTACATCCACAAAAAGTGACGATCACGGTGGCACCAATTTGAACCAATCCTCTGTGCTATGTTAGATACTCTTTCCTTTCCAATTTACTTTTCATAAATTTAGGTGTAGTTTTAGGGTTGTGTAGACAACCCACATGCTTGCAAACCCTAGCCCTAGACCTAAATCCTAGTTCAAAACCCTAAAACCAACTCAAGACCCAAAAATTAACTCAATGTCCTAAAGTCCCACTTAAATCAAGTTCAAAATCCAAAACCTTTCCCTAAACTATAAATCAAACCATAAAACCAAAACCAAACCCTAAGGTATTTTCTCTCAACCAAAGCAACCAGAGAGGTCCAGGATCAGAGAGGAAGCTCGGGGAGGGGAAGAATTCTAGCTTCAGGCCACCTCTGGCGTGCTCCGACGACCATCTTCACTGTCCACTGAAGTATGTCCTCCACTGACCTCAATTTTCTTCCAAAATGATCTCCTAGGTCTTCCTCCTTCTTCCCCAACCAATTCCAGCAGTGCTAAGTGGTTTCCCTGGCCGGAATCAGAGTTCCAAGGGTCACCGGAGTTGTTTTCCGGCGACATTAGGTGGGGACATGAATCCAATGATCAATTCATGCCCCAATGTACTCGATCATCTCCCCACGGTTCTCCTCGTGCTTCTCTGGCCCTCGAGACGTCGTGAAACAAGCCCAACCAGCCTCTAGGTGCCGCTCGTTGGAATCGCGACTTGTCGCCGTTGCTGGAGAAGACGATTTCTTCGAGCACATGGAGGTGCCTAACCCCTTCCCTATGTGTATAGCAAGAATCCTTACCCTTTCTCTAGCCCACATTGATTTGTGCACTACATCCATTAGGCACGGAGCATGCATATGTTTTCTTCGACTAGATTTCTTTTGGTTTTTTCTTTGTGTACAATTTTCCTCGTCTTTCCATTGAAAGACTAGGTGGCGACTCCTTTCCTTATCCTTTTCTTATCATTCCTTGTTGTTTCCGAGCCCAATCTTCTTCTCTGGATTCACCATCTTTGCCGTGACCATATCGGGACTTCTCGTGTGCTTTCACACACCGTAGGAGAAACGTGTAGGGTTCTACCGGCACGGTCACAGGAACTGGCAACTCCACTGGGGATAACCATATTCTGGCTTTCGTTTTGGTTTTCTTGCTTGTCTTTGGTCCGTACACTTTGTGTTTGTTTGCTTGTTCTATTTGTTTGTACATATTTACCTGCCTTTTTACACCAATGCCATGCCACCGCACATGCACATGACCTAATTCATGCCTTTTTGTTGATACTTGCTTTTCTTCACTACTTGTAAGCACTACACTAGCACATGCCATATTCATGTCTTTTGATTTACTGTTTAGATGCCATGATAGTGTGTTTTCTCTCCTTTTCTTTGTATTCGCCATGATTAGGTGAGTAGAGACATGTTTGCCTCCCTATCTGGTTAAAATAAAACACACAAACTCAAACAATCAAATAATAAGGCATAACTAGAGACAAATGCTCACAATCCCCCATGGTTTAATAAAACGCAAGTAAATGACACAAAAGCATATCGCATGATTGATCATATAGGGCATGCATCTTCTCCTCTGAGTCCACCCACAGTTTGCGAAGGACAATTCTAGTAATCCATTCTATAGCTTTGGCGTAGGACGTGTTGCTAGTTGTCCCCCCTTGTCCGGGGTCATGTCGGTGCTAGTAGAGGGTACAGCTCCATGCTACTGCAGGAGACAAGGCCACCAACGCACCACCCGTTCACTGTCTGCACTCCGGCCAAGATATAGAATGGGAACCTTACTTTTCTGACCAGAGTCAAAATCCAACCCCATGAGTGTGTCCCATATGGTCGACCCTATGTGGGACATGCTTGATGAGAGAGCACATTTTAGTAGCATTCATGTGCATGTGTGCCATTCATGCCACCCTAACAAACAACTGCATAACTCACTTGTTCCTTTTTGTTGTTTTGTCTTCTTTTCTTCACTAACCCCTTAGGTTTTGTCCTTTGTCAGGTATAGGGTTTTGTGTGCGAGTTCCTAGGACTGAGCCTGGGAGTTCCTTCCTGTGACCTCAGTCTTGAGGCACTATTCTCGACCGTCTTTCCTCGAGCTATTCGTCACTACCGACGATATCTCCTCGTAGGCGTCGTCCTCTAGTTTGCAATCGCAGCCCCATCCTTACCCGTTCACGGTTCGTTATGGCCCAGCAATCCTCTAAGACCTTTGCATCAATTGCTCTGGAGGGGATTCCTGTTTTCGCCCCTCCTTTTACTTTGACATCAGTCACTCCACCTGCACTCCATGACAGCCACTTTCAGGCACCTGGAGTTCCCTGTCCTCCAGTTTTGGGACATTGGCAGACCCTTATTGATATAGAGCCCATGACCGAGGTAGTTACCATGACCACCACTAGGGCATCTGATCTGATGATGTCCTATCCCTCAGTTGACACTACTCCGCTTGACACACAACTGGTTGTGATTGCTTCTTCAGTAGGACTTCAACCCACAACATCCTTGAACTTCCAGCCCCCTGTGACATCCCTTTTGCTTGCTCTTCCAGCCCATGGTACTGCTACCATTGGTTCCCTAACTGTGCAGTCTCAGCAGCTTCTGGCCCTTGCACAGATGCTACAAAGCATGGCCTTTTCTCTGGATCCTCATTTGACCGCACTAGTTTGTCAAATTCCTTAGGATCCTACTCTGCCCACTCAGGCATTCCATGCTACACCAGTCACACCACCACCGCAGCCATCGCCACAGCTTCTCACTGTCTCGGCAATAGGCATTACTACTCTACCGATAGTATCATTGCCACAGCATGCACAGTATATTCCTCCATCTGTTAGTGGTCCGCCTTTTGGGCTGACAGGAGTACAACGGCCTGTGAACTCGACCATACCGATTCAACAGCTGGTACTTCCACATACAACACTATGCCCAGCACAGCATAACATTCTTGTACCCTTGCATCAGATATAGGCTTCAACATGCACTCCACCATAGATAGCACACATGCACGAGTACTCTGCTCATCACGCCACGGCACCAAGTGACAAGATGATAGATTTAGAGGAGCACATGGGTGTCATGGATACAGCATACTCGAGACCCGCTCCAACTATACAATCAATGTCAGTAGCAACCACAAATGCACTTTTCACCAGGATGAATGACCTCAAGAAAGCACTATGACAAGTGCAGGGAGGGGACCGCCATTCTTATACCTTCCAGGACCTCAGCTATTTCCCAGCGGCTATACTCCCTCCGTACTTCCATATCCCGGCATTTGAAAAGTATAATGGGAAAGGCTGCCCAATCTCACACCTTAGGGCATACTACGGTGATCTCGCTTAGTTATAGGTTGATGAGAGACTTCTTATTCGCCTTTTCTAGAAAAGCCTCACAAGTCCAACTTTGAAATAGTTCACATCTCTAGATATGGCCACTATAAAGACCTAGAATGATCTCAGTCAGGCTTTTCTAGAATAGTATTCCTTCAATCTCGACATGGTCCCAAAGCGCGAGGACCTAGTCACCACAAGGCAGAAGCCCCACGAGCCGTTCGGGGAGTACGTCGGGCGTTGGCGAGCCCTCGCTTCACAAGTCCTCGATAGACCTTTTGACAAAGAGTCTATCAAGATAATAATTCAAGGAGTGCAACCAGCCACTGGTGCTCTGCTAAGCATCCAGCCTATTTCCACCTTTGCATCCCTGATCAAAGCTGGCACTCATGTCGAGAGCTCATTGAATAGCAGAAGCTTTCCTGCATTAGCAACATTTGCAAAGTAAACCATGGCTTCAGGCAGAACCAGCAACAACAATAGTGGCAACAACTGATCCAACACTAGGTATGCACGGAAGAAGGACTCTACCAAGAATGTTGTAGCATATGTTGGAGCTCCCGTTATGCTAGTTAATGTGGTGAGCTCGCCAGCTCAGAGTCAAGTGGTCTACTCTCCTGCACCTAGGGCACCACGCACATCACGAATCACCACCACCGCTGAGCCAGTCCACACTATCAAGGCAAGGACGCTACCAAGGATCAAGACGACCTCAGTGGAATTTCACTCCTCTGGTTTAAAGACCACCACCGAACCCACTTCTGTAGTGGTTTAAAGCAGATTTATTTTGCAGTTTCCATAGAACCACGGGGCACTCTACGGATAATTGTTATACACTCCAGAAAGCAATTCAAGACTTAATTGACCAGAAGGTCATCACCATCAACACACAAGAGGTAGAGTCCATGCCCGCTGCATAGACACCTCATTCCTCTACATCCACACCTAGCAGCATAGTCAATCAGCCCTTGCCTGAGCATGCACCCGAAACTTCGGGAGTCCATTTCCTTTCTTCTAATGAGGCTACACTTTTGTTCTTTTTCTTCTCATCCTTGATGTCTCAGATCCGTTCCCTTACCAGCTTAGTCGATCTTTCATTGAAGCGTCCAGTTCAGTAGTCAATATGATCCAACTAACTGCTAGACCGAGGCGCATGGCTACGAAACCTACTATGCAATCCACCCCATCAACTATCAGTTTGTTAGCCAAACCAAAGCATGACTTGACCCACTAAACACCAATACCTACTCCACCAACTTCGGTCCCAGTAGAATTGAAGGCCCGTGCTCTTGTGGTCATCAAGCTAACACAGGATACTCACCGCATGCCTTATAGCTATACCACATGAATGTGTGCTGAGGTAACGCGGTCAAGATGGGTATACAAGGCCCCAGTTCCAGCAAACAAACCTAGCCAGCCCACAACTTCGTCTTCCCAACCAGAAAACTAGATTCCCAATCAAATCCCTGAAGAGACAATCTGAAGAGTTAACCCTACCACTGCTAAGATTGACCCGCCTATAGCTGACATCATGGCCCAATTAAAGAAAGTCAAAGCAAATATCTCCAACTAGGACCTAATCCATACATCGGTTGAACACCGAGAGGCATTTCTCCAAAATTTTCAGGCCGTTCATGTTTCCCCAACAATACAACCATCAGCCTTGGAAAGCATGGTAGGGATGATAGCCACGCCACACGTCATTTCTTTCTCTAGCTCAGAGCTTCCCCCAGCGAGGACCAATCATAACCAACCCCTGTTCATCATGGTGCAATACCAAAATTTCCGCATTCCTCTTACTTTGGTGGATAATGGTGCTGGTTTAAATGTCTGCCCTTTGCGAATTGCAAGCCAGCTCGGCTTTAAATTCGTGAACATTACTCCAACCGTGAAAGGAATGACGCCATTCGATAACATGCACCATGATACTCTAGGGATTTTGGTCATTCCCTTAACCATTGGTCCTGCCCATTTTGAGGTTGACTTTTACGTTGTCGACCTTGAGCCGTCCTTCAATCTTCTACATGGACGCCCTTGGCTCCACAAGCATCAGGTTATCCCCTCAACCCTTCACTGAATGATTAAGTTCCGCTGGAACAACAACATTGTTGTTGTGATGGCAGAAAACATTGAAAAGGACAAGGTTGAGGTAGTCTCTTCAGTATCACTCCATACTATCCAGTTTGACCCTAAGCCTTCTGATGTGCTTTACTGTGCCGACCACTTTGAACTGGTCAATTTCATTCTAATTCTTAAGCGTGCCAATCATTTGGCCGCTTTTGGCAATCCTTTCAAGATGGTCGTGAATCTGTGTCAGAGGTGGGGGTACAAGAAAGGAGCACCTCTCGGATGGAATGGCCAAGGAATCACCGAACCAATTGCTGCAGAGAAAAGACGAGAGTTTGAAGGACTGGGATACGAGTGGAAACCACAAGACGGATGCTTGAAACGTCGTAATTTCCAAAAGCTCATTATTCGACGAGATTTAACAAATTTTGTTAATGCAGGATTGCTGGATCCCAATCAGAGTTTTATATTCTCAAAGTCTGAGCGGGATAAACAAGTCAATGGGTCAGAGTGGACATGTGTGGAGGATTATTACTCTGAGGAGGAAATTGTGGACTCTAAAGTGGATTCGACATCGTCCATGCCACCGGGGACAGCTATGCTAGCATTGCCACTTCTGGATTTAGCTGAAGGACTTTCTACTGGTCCAGTCGTAGTCTTGGATTTAGCAGGGGTAGCCTCAACAACAGCAACATCAGTATACTAGTCAGCAGTGAAGGGGTTACAGTTGGGACAGCCGAAGTCACCGCCTGAGGTATTAGAAACTACCAATGCCAACTATGTGGATTTTGCTTCTGATGAAGATGATGGGGATGTTGTAGTGGCACAAGTGGAGAGCATGCTCAGCGATTTGGAAGTTCTATTTCTAGAGCAGTTGGCGATACTAGCGGAAGACACGAAGAGTGAACTCAAGCATAGAAAGGGGAAAGCAATAATGACAGAACACACTGTAGAGCAAGCAATTGCACAGGGTCAGTCTACTATTATGACCCTGGAAGAAAATAGATCTCTAAATGCTAGACCAGAGGAGTTTATCTCCTATCAGCCGGTGTAGACACCCCAGTTTTACCAATCTTGCAAGAGGGGTCTGGTGGTTGAGCTCAAATCCCTTAACTTGGGCCATTTAATTCATGGAAACCCAATTGGGCCCATGAAGGCCCACTAAACCCTGATCGAGCCCATTTGGGCCCACTACACCATTTCAAGCCTATTTGACTTCATGCAAGCCTATTTGAGCCCATTTAGCCTCTTTGGACCC
>JAMKQA010052067.1:0-15239 GCA_024699735.1 Posidonia australis
TTTTTTAAACCAGAAGGGGAAGGCAAACATGTCTCTACTCTCCTAGTCATGTCAAATGCAAAAGGGGAAGAAAATACACAAGTAAGGCAAGCAAGCAAGCAAACAACAAGAAAAAGGCATGATCGTGGCATGTGCGAGTGTCGTGCATCATGATTGTGAAAAGAAAACATCCATCACGTCAAAAGGTAAAGCACGTGGCATGCAAGTGCAGTGACACAGCAAATGTGTAAAAAAGTGTGAAAGGCATGATAAGTAAGCAAACAGGCACAAGCAAGGCAAACAAGCAAATATGTGAGGCCCACGCCTCAACAAATAAGAACAAGTAAGCAAAAAGAATACTAATCTGAAAGTCAGAATCTGGTATTCCCCAATGGAGTCGCCAGTTTTGTGACCATGCCCACCTAGGGATCCGGTGTGGAGTCGCACCCGAGGGAGGAGGCCACAACCATGCTAGGATGGCGAAGGTGCAAGATAGGATAAAACGAAAAGAAAAAGAGTCGCCACCTAGTCTTTTAAGGGAAAGACGAGGAAAACCACAAACAAACCACAAAAGATTGAATGCATGAGATGCAAATGTGAAGGCCAGATGTCTACAAACCAGAACATGGGTAAGGATTCCTATTACGCACGAGGAAGGTGTTAGGCACCCCTATACGCCTGAGACACTTGATCTTTCTAGTCCAATTCGCATGCTAGAGGCTGAATGAATGCTTGCTATGCCTAGACTGTGCTCTAATCATGCTAATATGGATGCCAAGACAAGACTAGATGGATGTGCAAGATGGCAAGCAAAAATTGTGAAGAAATCCACACGAAATGATGAAATCACGAAACACAACATGACAAAGAAAATGACATGAAATGAAGATGTTTTTGAAGTGAATAGCTTGGAAAATCATACCAGCATCAAGAGGATCAAAAATTCAATCGACCCAAATCATTAGAATCATAGAAAGCATCACGGAAATCAAGATGGAAAAATTGCAAAGAAGTCCATGCAAAACACGCAAATGGTGACATGCGATGAAAATCACATAAAATGATAGTATTTTTGGAAAGAATGTTTTGGAAAACCATACTGATATCAAAAAGATCAAAAGTGGGGCCAACCCAAGTCATCAGAATCATAGAAAAAGTAATGAAAATCAAAAAAGAGAAATAATCCACAAGTGAGTCAATGTGAGCCTTTTGGTCAGTTAGTGTATGCCCTCAAGCAATGAAATCCAAATCAAATCAAAAAATCCAAGAATACTGAATAAAAGGGCTCATATCAAATGTCAGGCAAAGGAATCTGAAAACAGGATGAGGAAAATCCACGAAAGAAACACATAGGATGTAGGTTTACTTAGAAAGGTGGACAAATACACAAATGTAATGAAAACTATGCAAAATGTATGAATGTGTACCTAAATGTGTAAAAGATGCTGGGGAATGACTTAGACAAAGATTATGCATGACTTAATGCAAGAACTAACATGCATTCGCACGAATTGGTGGCATAGGGGCAATTCAGTCATTTCAATGGTCAGATGTGATAAATGCATGTATGGGGATGATACGTGGTTTGAGATATGCCACAATGTATGCGATGTGTCGAAAAAATGTTATTTGCAAGAAAACATGAAAAGTACAAGGTCTTAAAAGCAATAAAATGATGTAAATGCAGTAAAGGACAAGTACAAGGACCAAAATGCAAAATTCACAAAAAAAATGGGGAAAACCTAGATTAAAATATATACAATGACTTCTATCCTAATGTGCAAATGATGGATTAAATGAAAATGTGGCACTAGCTTGTGAGAATTGTAGCTTGATAATTTCTTGAGAGTTCAAGGTCTAATGTGCAAAATTCACACATAAAGTGCAAATGTGACTAAAATGTGGGATTAATGATCAATTTAAAATGCAAACATGATTTTTAAATGAAATCTATGATTAAGTGCAAAATTATAAATGTAATAAGTGGAAAATGTAAAAAATAGGCATGAAAATAATTAAAACCCTAAATGATGGATTTGAAATTTGTCTAAAGGTCTGAATGCAAATTTCCTATGCTCAGGGATTGTATGTTATGAACCCAAGGGCCTACATGCAAAATTATAGGGCTTAAATGTGATAAAAATTCAACTTTTATGATGGTCAGTGTGATTTTAAAATCTTCCAAGGCTTAGAATGCAAATCTCATAGAGAAAACTTAGTTTAAAAAGTTCTGGAACCTAATGCAAATGTTCAGGACTTAAGTGCAAAGAAAAACATGATGTTAGGGACCTAAATGTGAGAAAACATGTATGAATGCAACAAAGATGAAAACTAAAAACATGGAGGACACCAAATGCAATTCTTATAGAAACTAATAAAGCAAAGAAAGTTATTTTAAATCATAAGGGCTTACATATAAAAATAGAGGACTTAGATGAAATGATTTAAGGACCTAAGAATAAAATCCTAAAACTAACTGGATCTAAACTAAAAACTACCCTTTGAAGTTCATCAGAGGATTGCTGGCATTTTCGCTCCGGCGTGACCTCCAGCGAAGACCAAGCGGTGGTGCTGCAGCTGAAGGGCTCCAGCGATGGCCTAGGAAGCTGATGATGGTGACAACGGAGCTATCCAGAGTGGTGGGCAGGACTAGGGAGGCCTGAGATGCCCTCCTCACCTTTGGCTTTGGCGTGGTGGCCTGTCGGCGTTGGGGAAGATGACGGTGAGGTGACAGCTGCACTCCGACGATGGCTAAGCTCGAGCAGAGGTCAGAGGAGCATCGGGGCGGCATTAGGAGATTCCTGGAGGTGACGTCGAGGTCCGAGGAGGTCTCATGTGCTCCCCCCACCTCCGGTGCCGAAGACAACGATGATGAGGTACAAGTGGAGCTCCAGGCTCTTGAACGACGACGCAGCGGCTTGGAGAGGTTTGTGGTTGTGCAACGGAGCTTTGGGAGGCAGTCTGGAGCGGTAGAAGCATTTGGAGGGCGCCTTAGGTCTCAACGGTGGCGGTTGATGGTAGCTGGAGCAGCAGCGGCACACTTAGGCACGGGAGGCCTGAAAGACCTCTCCTGGACCACGAGGCCTGAGGCCTTGCCGGTGGTTGTGAACCCACCACTAAAGGCGAAGGCGACGGCAAGAAGGGAAGCTAATCCTTGCGAAGTCCTATCGAGATGACCCAGTAGGGTCCTACTGCACTGAAGGAGCATGATTCAAACAAGAAGAGGAAGAATTACGTAAGGATGAGCTGGTTGTCTCCTCTAATGTCGGTGGCAGTGCTCCGGTCGGTCGCTCTGGCTACAGCAGTTTAGGGGATTCTGAGGCTAAAAACGGGCTGGAGGAGGTTGTCCGGATGCAGGGGAGGTGGTTGGGTTGGCTAGCTCTCGAGGGTTGTTCCTTTGTCTATCGATTTGAAGCGCTGGAGGGGACTAGAAGAGGAGGGCTTCGAAGAGTGTTGGGAAAAAGGATTGTAATTGGGGGAAGACGTACTATCGCAAGTGGGTTCGAGGGGATCATGCCTTGCAGTTGGCTAGCTAGTTGGCTTTGTTACGTGGGGAAGGAGAGATGGGGAGAGTGGATGCGGGGAAGAAGAAGGGGAACTGGAGCTTTATTTATCCATTTCCTAAGTTTTCTGGTTGATGAATGTAATGGGTGTTGTAAGCTGGTTTGGGCCAGGCAAATGGGCTTTTGTTTTGGTTTTTTTTGTTTTAGGTATTAGATTTAGGTGTTTTTAGAGTTTTGTGATTTTAATTTTTATTTAGGTGATTTAGGATTAATGACTTGTGGTTTAAATCTGATTTTAGGTCTTAAGTTCTTTTGATTTAAATTACAGTTTTGATATTGTGATTTTAATTTAGATTTTTGGGTTTTAATTTTAAATTTGATTAAGTGATTTTTGGATTTTGTTATTTTAGGGTTTTTATGGCTTTAATTAGAATTTAGGGTTTTCTTGTTTCAAATTTGCTTTAATGATTTAATTACAGCTTTTGGATTAGGTTTTTAATTAGGGTTCTGTTTATCTTAGGTTTTTCTTTTGAGATTTTAAATTGACTTTTTAGTGATTTAGGTTTTGGGTTTCATAATTTAATTAAGTGATTTGAATTAGGGTTTTGGATTTTAATTAGGATTTTGGGTTTGGTTTTTGAAATGATTACTTTTAATTTAGATTTAATTATTTTTTACTTGATTTAATTAGAGATTTAATTTAAATTTTGATTTAATTGGTTTTACTTGAGATTTAATTTAGATTTTGATTTAATTATTTTTTGCTTGATTTTTGTATGAATTAGGGTTTCATTTTAATTAGATTCAATTTTAATGGATTTTATTGAATTTTACTTGATTAGGGTTTGAACTTAATTAATTTGGATTTTAAGTGGATTTTATTTAATTTTGGTTTTAATTGGGGTTTTTATTTGATTAATTTAGATTTTAAATGTTTTAAATGAGTTTTATTTGGTTTTAATTTTGATTAAGTCTGAATGGGTTTATATGGGCCTGAATGGGCTTATGTGGGCTTCAGTGAATTTGTGGGTTTAGGTGTTTTGGTGGAGTTAGGGTTTAGGTGAAGGTGGTTGAAACCAGAGCATCCTTTTAGAGGAGCCTGTTGTCAAGTGATTGCATAATTAGGGTGGCTACTCCCTCTACCATGTCTCCCAAAGGTCCAGCGTTAGGGACCAAAATAGTGAAAACTCGTCCCTTCATCGGCTGTTGCGGTGCACTCCTTACTTCATAAGGGTTCTAGGTAGAACCGCTAAGTATGCCCCAGCATCCAAGAGTTATCGCACACCATTGGATCTGATGCTTGCCGCGAATGAGGACAATTAGCAGCAAAATGGCCTACGTAGCCACACTAGAAACACTGACCTCCTCTAGATGCACTAGAACCTATTTGACTAGAGCCAACACCACTACCACCAGTGAAACTATGCCAGCCCGCAAAAAAACTACCAAACTTCCCTTTTCTTTTCTTCCCAAGATTACCCGAATCACAAGAACTTGGCATGTCGGATAAAGAGAACCGGGAAGCAAAGAAAGACTTACCCTTCTGTTTAGGATGACCCTCCTTGAACTTCTTGTATTCCACCTCGAAGCGAAAGGCCATTCCCACCATATTTGCCACTATCTGGCACCGACAGTCCATCACCCTCAGCATCAGCCTTGGTTGTAGGCCATCCAGGAATCTCTAAACTCACTCCTCTTCTGAAGGATAGGCAGGAGAGAAACACTCCAAACGAGCAAAAGCAACATCATACTCGAGCATAGGCATGCTGCCCTGCTCCAAATTCTGGAAATATTGGTTAAACTTCTCCTTCTCAAAGTAGGGGAAGTACTTCTCATAGAAGACTGCCTTGAAATCCTTCCATTGGATACAGATGGTAGTCTGGGAACTTAAGCCACTTCACCAACTTCCACTACTTATCTACCTCATCTTCTAGCAGACAAGTCGCCAATCGTATCCAATGCTCCTCAGGGCATGCCATTCTAGCTAGCATCTTCACCACCTTCACCAACTAGGCGTCGCTCTCCTTAGCACCACCCTTGCCTCTAAGCATTGGTAAACAGAGCTTACTCAGCTGCTACAACCACGGGTATCCTGATGACTCACTTGAACCACCCTTGCTGAGTGCATGAGAAAGTACATGCACCAAGTTTTGCAGTTCAACATGCATGGTCTTCCATCCACCCTCCTCACGGGGGTTGTATTCCTCAGCAAGGGCCTTGCCCATGCTATGTCCACGACATGGTATTCTACAAGAGGAGAGGAAACAAGATATTTTCACAACAATCAAAAAAACACATAGAAAACATGGAGAAAACCAACAGCTGCAAACACCACTATGCATGCAAAACCTATTGTAGACACCCCATATTCTTGCAGGTTGACTCTAATTTAGTTAAACCCTGACCATCATTAACCTTAACTCTAACAAACCCTAATACCCTAACTCAACCCTAACAACTCTAACTAACTTCCACTCAACCTAACTTATCCCTACTTAAACTCTAACAACCTCAACAAACCCCTATAACAACCTAAACTAAAAACCCTAACAACCTAATCATGCAAGTCTATAAATACCCCCCATTTGCAAAGAGAAAGGAAGGAGAAGCAAAGGGAGGGAAAACTTGTAAAAAGGAAAAAAAACCAAGGGAGACCACCAAATCAGAGTGACCAGAGCAACCAAAGGAGCATCAAATCACTTGGGAAACTTGGAGGAGAAGCAATTCCGAGCTCAAGATAGCTTCGGTCACCTTCTTCGGCGAGCTCTGGTGACATAAAACAGTCCACACCCACTGCCAACGCTAGTAAGCCCCTGATCAAGCTCAATTCTACTGCTTTCATCCCCTGAACCTTCCCTAACCTCCCTGGAGTTGTTCTAGTGGAGGAACGAGGTTCCCTAGTCGGAATTTCAAGGTTTGTTGGTCACCAGACCCATTTTCTGGTGAGCAAGGTGGGGGCACGAATTCTTTATGTGATTCATGTCTTGAAGAGTGTGGAGTAGATATGCCTACCTCCCTCGTGCTTTTCCACCTCTCTGGAGGCCATGACATCACTGTTGGAAGCCATTGGAAGAAGCTCGCTGCCCATTGCCCTTTACGTCGCTGGAGAAGACGACTTGCAATGGAATTTGACCATGCGTCTCACTCATCGTAGCTCCTATGAAGCATTGGAAAACCTTCCTCTCCACTCTCTCTAGCCTTTGGAAGCCATGAGCACCACTCCGAGCCTCGATCACCTCCCACAGTCAACCCTCGTCGGAGAAGACGATGACGACGGCGAGCCAGGTCGGGGAGGAAGCTCACACTGCCATTCTTGCCTCCAAGTAGTGGAATCTCCTCCTCTCCATCCCATCGACCTTCTAGGAACATCAAGTTGCTAATCCACTGCCTCCAATAGCTCATTCTTCTCTAGGCCCGTCGTCAGAATCACAACACCAGTGAGTGAGGTGGGGAGAGGAATATCGCTGTTTGATGCTCAATCAGAGCCGATGGATCCTCTCCTCTTTCTTCCCTTTTGCTTATCAAGTGATTGGATGCTTGATCAGGTGCTCGGGAAGCCCTAGATGGCTTCCCAAGTGGTCGTTGCCGACGAGGTTCAATTGTCAATGACCGTCGTTTTATTTTTTTTTAAAGTTTCTTATTAAAACTCTCTCTTCTTTTCTTTTCTTGCATTTAGGTCTCTGCATTTTGCATCTTAATCCTTGCATTTAATTATAAAACGTTTTAATAATGTTTTGTTTTGGTAAACTTTCAGATTGGCCCTTGCACTCTTTTTTATAAACTTTTAGGTCCTTAATCTTTGACAAAAACCTTCAGATTTTGTTTTCTTTCATCTTTAGTCCACTGATTTTCACATTTAACCCTGAATTTCTCTAAAATTGCACTAAACACATGTTTTTTGGCACATTTATAAATCAGACCCTGGAAATTCCCATTTTCAACGAAAAACACATAGATTTGCACATTTAACCCAAAATTTCTCCAAAATTGCACTAAAACATATTGTTTCTTGCATATTTATAGATTGGACCCTAGGAACCTCAATTTTTACCCAAAATGCATAGTTTTGCACATTTAACCCTCATCTTCCATAAAATTGCATAGAAATATGTTCTTTAGCACATTTGCAGATTAAACCTTGAGTATCCTAGCCTTTAACCAGAAACATGTATTTTTTTTACACAGTGGTCCCTGGAAACTTACATCTTCCATCCATGCATTCATTTTTACATCTTGATACTCTTTTTCATATATATATTCTCATGCGTATCTTCTTGTATCATGCACACACATTTCAAGCGCTTTTCAAAATTAGTCTTCACAATGTTCTTCGGATTTCTTTTGAGTTTCATGGTTTTGATTTGATTTAGATTTTCATTGCCCGAGGGCATTGATTAACAGGCTTGACAATGCCTAGAATGACCCAACTAGGATTGTTTCTTTTTTTGATTTTCACGAGCATTTGAAGTTTTCCAATATTTTTGCACCAGTTTTCTATCCATATGATGTTGATTTACTTGATTTTCTCTATCACCTAAGGGTGTACATTAATAGGCTTGATAATGCCAACATGGACCCGAATGAAGATTATTTTCTCTTATTTGATTTTCTCAGATTTTTCCTAGTTTCTGTTGTTTTGCGTGATACTTTCCTAACATTTTCGATTTTCATGATTTTCCTCATCGCCCAAAGGCATACAATAAAGCGGCATTTTCAATGCCTACATTGTCCCTCAGATTATTTTCCTTATCATTTCTCTTTTATTCATCAAGATTTATCATGTTTTCGCATTCATCTTAGGCATGAGCATTAGGAGTAGACAAGCAAAAACACACTAAATCATGAGCAAGCGGAACCTTGAAAGACCGAATTCTTCTGGCGTATGGGGGTGCCTAACACCTTCCCCATGCGTAACAAGAATCCTTACCTTGCTCTGGCCTGCATTGGCTAAGTGTTGCATCCATTATGCACGGAGCATATACGCATTCATTTGCATCATTTTCTTGCATTCATATGCATTCTAGTTTTCCTCATCATTCCATTAAAAGATTAGGTAGCAACTCTGTTTCCTTATCCTTTTCTTATTCTTCTTTGGTGTTTTTGAGTCGAGTCTCCTTCCTTCGATTCACCATCTTCGTCGTGACCATAACGGGACTCTTCGTGTGTTTCCACGCACGAAGGAGTTGTGCAGGGTTTCCACTGGCATGGTCAGAGGAATTGGCCACTTTGCTGGGGATAACTAGATTCTGGCTTTCATGTTGGTTTTCTTGCTTACTTGGTGTTGTTTTATATAGTTTGTGTTTGTTTGCTTGTCCTTCTTGTTTGTACATATTTGATTGTACACATTTTTGTCTTTTTACATGATTGCTATGACACAGCACATGCACATGACCCGATTCATGTCTTTTGTTATGATGCTTGCTTCCTTTTTCACTTACTTGATATCACAACACTAGCCCATGCTATGCTCATGCCTTTTGCTTGTTGGTTGAGTGTTTGGCTGCCATGATTGTGTGCTTTCTTCCCTTTTTGTATTTGCCATGATTAGGAGAGTAGAGACATGTTTGCCTCCCTTCCTAGTTAAAATAAAACACACAAATTCAGATGAACAAATAATAAGGCATAACTAGAGACAAATGCTCACAATCCCTTTGGTTTAATAAAACGCAAGTAAAAGACACCAAGCATATGTGCATGAATGATCATTCAAGCAAGCATACATCTTCTCCTCTCTTGTGCCCACCCAAAGTCTGCGAAGGATAGTTCTGGTTCCCCGTTCTATTGCTTCGGCGTAGGACAGGTTGCCATTCTATCCTCCCTTGTTAGTGGTCATGTCAGTGTTAGTAACGGGTACATCTCTTTTTACTGCAGGAGTCGAGGCCACCAACACACCACTCGTTCATTGCCTGCGCTTTGGCCAGGATTTAGAATAGGAGCCTTACTTTTCTGACCAGAGTCAAAACCTAAACCCATGAGGGCATCCCAAGTGGTAAACCCTATGTGGGACATGCATGGTGAGAGAGTGCACTTAAGGACATTCATCTGCATTGTGTGTCATTGCATGCCACTTTAATAAATTGCATTTGTCATTGCATTGTTGTTTAGGTTTTGATGCCTGTTTCTCTTGCTTGTTTACCACCGGTAACTTGTTGCGAGGTCCTCAGCTAGGAGCTCAGTTGTCTCCGTTGCAAGCAGCCTCTTGTGGTTATTTTCTCTTATTGTTTCCCGAGCTATTGGTCACTTTTGACAGTAGTTTGTCTTAGAGCTTGTGCGTTTGTCTTCTACCACAACTCTATTCATATTCACTTGTGGCTAGCCATGGCATTGCAGACCCACAAGGCTCTAGTAATTGTTTTGAAGGGGGTCCCGTGTTCTGATCCTTCTCCTCTCACTTTGATTGCTTCTTCTTCCCACCATGCGTCCCAATTTGGGAATCATGGAGGATCCGTACCTCCTTTTCCAGGACTGCGACAGACACAAGCCGATCTAGGGCCTGTCATTGAGTCAATTACGGTGACTACCACATGGGTCCCAAAAGATATGCCAGCTGCACCCTACCTCTTGAGCCCTCCTATTTCTGGAGTACAACCAATTGCAGTTGCATCTGTTTTAGGGACCACTCCTATTCCACTCCCACCTTTAGACCTATCTTTTGATGGGTCTTCGGCCATATAGGCTCAGGGCTTGAGAACATTGGCCCAAAGGCTTGAGCACATGGCTCTTTCTTTTGATCCAATTAAGTGTCCTCCTATTTCAGCCCCTGAGGTTCCAATACAGACTACTATAGCATTGTAGGCTCACCCCACTGCACCATCGCACACACCATCTTCACACTACTCCTGCGATGAGGGTGTTATCTCTGCCTCCTGCACCACAACTGCACTTGTCACAGCATGCATCACAGTCACTTAAGGACCAACCCATTAGTTGTGCGAGAATACAACATTTCTTGAGTCCGTCACCTGGAGTCGTACAGGTGCCACAGCTATTGCTCTCACGCTCAACACCACACACAAGATAGCATACTCACTACCCACCTCAGCATCAGGTTCAGGCCCCAACACATAGGTTATCACTACACACTGTATACACACTTTCCACCGTCAAACTAGTGCATCACGTCGCATTGGCTCGGCAAGGACAGCAACCTAAGCAGAAGCAAGACCGTCGCGTTGAAAGCAACTACACTCCTTCAGGTGAGTCACTGAGTGCTATTTTTCCTCTAGTTGCGTCGCTTCTGAGACTCCCAGATCTGCATCCCCCACCAACTCAACTTCCTTTGTGGTATGATGCAAACTTATATTGTGATTATCATTGAGCCCCAGCGCATTCGACTGATAGTTGTGCCACTTTGCAGGATGCCATTCAGACTTTGATCAATAATGCGATTATTGTCATTGGCACACAAGATGCAGCACCCACATCTATGTCAATGCCCTCACCAGCATCTAGTTCTGCATGCATTACACACCCACACACAACTATTGAGTCAGCAAGTCACGTTGCGTCACCTCAGTAAGGGCAGCAACAATGGCAAAGGCGACCTCGTAGTAGGGAAAGAGACTTCACCCCCCTCAGGGATTTGTTGAGTGGCATCTTTCCTAAAGTTGCACAGTTTCTACAGGTACCGAAGGTTTGTTCGCCACCGAACCCGCTTCGTAGCTGGTATAAGACAGACTTGTTCTGCCAGTTCCATCGCGCTCGTGGACATTCGACGAACAAGTGTTTTACTCTCTGGAATGCTGTCCAGGATTTGATTGACAATGGAGACATTGTCGTCAACCCACAGGAGGTAGCGCACACACTAGCACATACACTTGCACCCACACCTACACATGCATGTACACACCCTAGAATAACTGACCTTACCTTGTTTGAGTTGGCAAGCTTCGATGATGCTGAAACTTCTAGAGTTTATCTTCTCTGTCCTAGTTCTTTCTTAGGGAATCCATCAAGTCTTATCAGCCTTGTTCGTACACCTGCCTTTTCCCAAGTTCTGTCCGGCAATACTCATGTGCACCACTTTTGTTCCTGTTCCTTCGTGGGGGGCCTAGCCAAAAGTTCGTCAATTTGCCATGCATTGATCTAACCCAGCACAAGCAAATACCCTAGATCTAGGCAACCATCACAGTAGATATCAACTTCAACAATAGATACAATCCTAATGACACTAACAGATTCAACATTCTCAGTGACAGTCGTAGTTTCAATGACAGTTTTAATAGCTTCGATTACACCTGCCTTGATTCTGATTTCCAGTGGCACTACTAGGAGTTACTATGAACCCCAATGGCATCAACAAAATAGCAGCAACAAGGACTGGAGTTGTATCTTTTTCTTTTGTTTCCTTTGTTATTTCTTTTTGCATCACCATATATTAAAACACAAAAAAAAATAGAAAAAGCACAAAAGTTGAAAATAAGGAAAAACATATAACAGAAAAGCATTTAAAAAAGACAGAAAATAATAGTTTGCTTGTCAATAACATTCGGCCTGATGATGAAAATTGGAAAAGGCTCACCTGCATCGACATGAGTTATCTCTTCTCAGTTGTCTCTACTCAAATGACCAAGTTAGCAAGGGAGCCACTGTACGTCAAGGTCGGGTAAAATGTCCAAACTCCGCACGGACCCTGCACCTCCAAGTGGGAGAAAAATTGTTAGCGGTGACTGAGGGTGTGAGATAGAAAAGAAAACATACATTCACAAGGGCATAAAAGAATAAAGAAGATAGAAGGCGACGATAGAAGTCAGCCCAAGAGTGAGAGGCGTGCGCCCTAGCAATACCCTTACCATACCTTGGAGAGGAGTTGGAGTATCCACCCAGCAAAATTACACCTTTGAGGGTCTAACCCACCCTCTTGCAATAAAGGCCTCCAGAACATATTAGGCGCCTATTACCTCCAAGTCAAGGTTAGAGCAAAGTCACACATCTATGAGGGAGCAAAAAAAAAGTCAATGATATCAAAAAAAGAAAAAGTAGGTGTAGGACCCTAAAGAGTTTGGCATGGAGCCAGGTCCATTACATTACCTTACAGTGAGTTTGAGTGTCACCACTACCCATCAAGAGCCACCCATCGCTTCTGAATCTCTGTAGCGTCAACTGAGTCGAAGGTGTCCTCCTCCTTTAATAGGCATACAGCTTTCCAGCTTAACTGAGGGCAAACAAATAGTCAAACTAAACAAGCAAGCGACCTAAATAATGAACTCAATGAACAAGTAAAATAATAAGTGTAGATAACAAGCAACTAAAATCACACCTAGTCAACAAGACACACATTTCTTGATCAAATAATAAAGGCACTCCTAAACTATTAGTTTGCTTGCTTGCAATAATAGAATCCACCACAATAATCATAATCATCACAATTTTTCTTGGATGAATCTCTTTGCTTGCAGGATTTTGTGAAGTGCTTTTAACAAGGGGCATTTCAACTGCTCGTTAATTAAAGTGCATATGCAGCGAGGACACTAGTTAGTGCATGAGCTACACGGACTTGCAGAATCAATAGCATGACAAAGCGACTTCTCTATGGTAGTTTAGGTGTGGAAAAAATTATTTGGGGAATGGCTGATGATAACATAGGCAAGTACATGTTTACAATCAGAACACAATGGCTGAATAAGCGACAGAACAAAGCATAACCTTAACATGCCAGCCTGAGGCTAACTACGGTTTATCGCATTTCATCCAGCCATCAGAGTATGGGTCGGGACAGTGGATGATTATACATGCCTCCAATCAGTAAAGAATTGTGTCACTTCCCTCAACCAGAATCAATCTCGACCATTTTGATGACTCCAAGTGCGCCTACAGTCACAACCAGATCCTCAAGTCTTTCCATCCCCGAGTGGTGCCCAACACTTCCTGTGGTAGCCTGACTCGATGCTAGGGGCATATGTTTGCCTTGGTATCTCCTGATCTGCTTTTTGTTTTCATTGTGCATCGTTCGCCTTTTATGCTAAGGGCATGTCAACTACTTTCTAGCCGAGCTAACACAATTTGCTACTCTATTCATCAAAGGCAAGTTGGTTGTTCTTTGATCAGGACCCACACATCGAGCAATTCACTACACATTGAATGTAATAACTAGACCAGAATTTTATCCATGGGCATTACAGCTGCTCTTTGGGTTAAAGTATACGTGCAACAAAAACACCTATTAGCTGATCTTTGATTCAGAGCTGATGATTGATAGAGTCAATGGCATGACCATGGTCTCCATGAAGTAATTTCGAATTTTGTAAATACAACCAAGAGAATGTGCTATGGTAACACTGCTAAGTACAGAATCGTCAAAACATCATGGTTGAGCAGGGAGTAGAGCAGAACATAGCCTAGACATACCAGTTGGAGGCAGACTGCAATCCCAATCAATGGTCTATATCAAGTCACCACAATTCCTTCTGTCTTCCGAGTACAATTTCGGATGGCAGTTGGATATAAAATGCCAAGGGCATCTATTTGCCTTGGTATCTCCTGATCTACTTTTTGTTTTCATTGTGCACCATTTGCCTTTTATGCTAGGGGCATGTCAGCTACTTTATTGTTGTGCTCACACAATCTACTACTCCAATCATCAATGGCAAGTTGGTTGTTCTTTGATCAGGACCTACACATTAGGCAATTCAATGCACATTGAATGTAATAACTGGACCAGAATTTTAACCATGGGCATTACAGCTGCTCTTTGGGTTAAAGTATATGTGCAGCAAGAACACCTGTTAGCTGATCTTTGATTAGTGACAATCTCAATTACTCTGATTGAGACTGCCACTAGGTGAATGTTTCACATGCTTCAACTAGTGACAGTCTCAATTACTCTGATTGTTCAAGGTGCATCTATAGTTATAGTTTGGCTTCCAAGTCTCCATACCTTTGAGTAATGTCCAGCCATTTCGAAACTAGGGGCAAGTCAGTTGCTCTTTGGTCAAAAGTTACATATTAGGCGCTTGACAGAACACCAACTTACTGTGTAACTGGACAAGAGTCTTGGACCAGAGGCATGTAAGTTGCTTTATGGAAGGGAGGACTGTTCCAAGAATGCTTAGTACAAATCATATCTACAAAATTATGGTCAAGCACACATTCTTCTAGAGAAGTGACATTCATTACATAATGATTCTTACGAAGCTACAACTACAATAGGACATGCAACAAGTTAGGCTTTAAGTCTGGAGCGTCGTTGGCATATCACAGACACTTTGAATTCACGATGGTGTTGGGCATAGACATCTAATCCCTAGTTGTCTCAATTGATATCCCACACAACGGCGATGATCCAGGGTGCACCATTACTTATGAATAAGATCAACTTGGCAAACCCTTTTAGCTAAGCAATTGGTTAGGACCCCTTGTGACCATGCCGATCCGAGGTAAGCGGGAAGGAGGATCACAGCCATGCCAGGATGGCGAAGGCGCAAGGAAAGGAAAAAGCAAGAAAAGGGAGTCGCCACCTAGTCTTTTAATGGAAAGATGAGGAAAACCACAACACAAAAAAGACAGAAAACAAATGCAAAGATGCATGTATGATCCGTACCTAATGGATAATGCTATATGAATGCGGGCCAGAGAAAGGGTAAGGATTCTGGTTACACATGGGGAAGGGGTTAGGCACCCCCATATGCCCAAGAAAACTCGGTCTTTCTAGGCTTCCTATTGTCTAAGGTCTGCTAAAATGCGTGCTTGCTTACTCTACATGCTTATGTATGATAATGATGAAATCATGCCAAAATCAAAGTAAAAAGAAGTCAAATG
>JAMKQA010052068.1:0-10058 GCA_024699735.1 Posidonia australis
ACTATGCCAATAATTTCAGCCCTTAACCCATGATCTTGCATGATTTAAAAAGAGATGATAAAAAGGATTTTCATTGCTTGCTTTCCATCATGTTTCCGCTTTTTATCATCTGAATAACTGATCTGGTTAAGATAAATCACAATTAAATCTCTTGCATTTGAACCAGAATCTAAATCAGACAACAGTCTGATTCAGATTTTCTGGGGTGCACCACACTGGAGCACCAAGGTGGCGCACCTAACCAGAGCACCATCCTGGTGCACCAGTTTGGTCAGAGTATAAATCATTATCTTCGCATCATAACCTGCATGCTTTCCCGGTGTTTTTGAATTTGATTTTTATGGTGTGTATTCTCTGATATGGCATGTCTTTCCATGCATGATTTCAGTCTTGGATGACACTATTTTAAGTCTTTTTTGCATCTTGCATATTCAGCCAGTTGATGAAATCTGGTGAGCTGATTGCCCCATGAACTCCTATTTGGGAGGTTCTTATTCATCAGTCCATGATCCAGATCTGGATAGCATGGCTGAATCTTGTTATTTTAACTTAGCATAAGGATGGTGTGGTCTTGTGTGAGGCATACAACCATTGAGCACAAGACCCATCTTATGTTTTCTTGTTTGGATTTTGATAAGATACTCATGTTGCATTTTCTGTTGAGTTTGCAAGTTTACAAGTTTTTTACATTGCATGGCATTCTAGTTTGTTGTCGGATCTATGTTTTTCTCTAGCACACTTTCCTAGCTTCAGTAGAGCACATAAGTGGCGCACCAAACTGGAGCACCAATTTGGCGCACCAAACTGGAGCACCAATTTGGCGCACCATACAGGCGCACCACACAGGCGCACCGGCCTATTTTCTGTTGCACACAGTAGCTTTTGGCATGGTATTTAGCATGTTTACCGTTTGGATTTACTTTTGGTTTTCTCTAGTTGTCCTCCTGAATATATCAGGAAGACCCCACTCTATTTTCAGCTTTTTTCATGCATGATAGATCATGTTTTGCATATAGTAAAGCGAGGATGAAAATCACTCGAACTTGTTAGATCATTGATCATATCTGTGGAATATCCTTGCACTAGTGTTTGACCCATCGTACAAGTGACCTTTCTGAGCATTAGGACACACCCTATAGCCCACACACCTATGTTTAGCATAAGACACCATAGCATTGCATTGCATATCGCCCTTGGGCGTACAGAAATGGCTGAAAAGCCGACATTTCATATAAGTAAACAAGAAACCCATAGAAAGATCGATTTTTCGAGCGCACGAGGGTGTCTAATACATTCCTCGTGCGTAACGGGGATCCTTGCCCAATTTTCTGGTTTATGACCTTCTTTTTTATTGGCTTTATTGCATGATTTGAATGTTTTGAAGTGGTTTTCCTCGTCTTCCGTTTTTAATAGACTAGGTGGCAACTCCTGCATTTTTATCATTATTTTTATTGATTTGCTGTGACTTTGCCGATCCTCCCGTATTTGGCCTTTCGCGCCAATCTCGAGGCTGTCGCCGGCACGGTTACAGGTTGCTTGTGTGATTTTAGTTTCAACAATTTAATCTTGGTTTATACTATTCATCCAAAGTGTTTTTCAGTGATTTCTCAAGTTGTGGTGAATGGAATTGGATGATTTCTGTTCCATGGTGTTGCTTGTGTGGTTTCCTTCAGTTTGGTATCTTGTTCGCCGAGTTCTATGGAGTATAGACCAAGATAGGGCATTGGGTTGGTGTCGGTAGCCATGGGTTCAGAGCATTGAGCTCTGAACCTTAAAACCAGTACAAGGCGCACCTCCTAGGCACACCTGGGAGGCGCAACATGCTAGCGCACCTCTCAGGAGCACATGGAAGGCGCACCTACCAGGCACACCTGGTAGGTAGCCCTAGTTGTTGAGTTGAGGTGTTACATTGCTTGTTTGTATTGGTAACCCTATTAAATGAGGTTTTAATGTCATGGGTAACTTGGGAGTTCATAAATGATTAGGATAATCATTGGAGATGGCCTAGGGATTGCCTAAAAGAGACTAGCAAGATTCTACTTGGGAAATGGGTAGAATAAAAGATGATAGAACTTTGAATTACTAGGTTCTCCCTTTAATGTTTTAGTTGGACATTAGGGTTTATATTTAACCCTAGGATCAGAGTTGAAGTATGGTTTGGTGTAGTGCGCTGATATTCAGTGGCACGGTTGGGTGTTTGAAATTGAGCTAGCTGTGGCTCATGTGAGGCACAAGCCAGTAGGCATCAGTTAGTTTGGCACAAAAACTTGGTGTTCTGAGTGTGCTTGGTGTGGCTTTCTGGGCCTGACAGAAGAGCTATCGAGGCAGTGTTTTGAGATGTGGTTTTGGTTTTGATTTTCCTGTCCTTTTGGGCATGGAGTTTTGTGAGATTTTTGGAAAATATGTTTAATGGTTTTCCAAAAGGTTTTGGGAAAGAGAAATGCATCAGTTTGCAAAAGATTTGAAAAAAGATTTCTGTAATTTTTCTGCTTGGGTAGATCGAGAGACCGTAGGGGCGTGTTGCCTGGACTTGAAGGTGTGATAACGCCTTCGAAGAGTCGAACGTGGCACCTAGGTTGAGGTTTTTCTTAAATGGGGACTAAGATACCTAAGTTCTCGGTTGACCTCTAGAGACTAGTGATACCTCTAGGGATTGTGAGTTGCTTGGTTAGGGTGAGGTCCATGTGTTTTGTGGTTTTGGAGGACCAAGAGACCGATGCTCTCGGCTGACCTTCCAAAGACGGGTGATACCTCTAGGGTTGTGAGTTGCTTGCTTAGGTCGAGGTTCATGTGGTTTTCGTGGTTTTTTTGGCATTTGTAGTTGTTGTTTGACTTGGTGGCTGGACTCGGAGGTGAAATAGACACTGGTTGTTCCAAGCACTGAGGCTAGGATGCCGAGTGGTCATATCATGTGGTTTGTCTTGAGAGAGGATAGCTCACCTAGGAGTAGGATGAGTAGGTTTTTCTGGTGTGTGGTTAACCTTTGAGGCTCCTTTAGGTTGAAGGACACTAGGACGGGTAGATTCCTCCATAGGGTGGTTGTTTGTGGCAGTGCAGGCATCGTGGTAGCTCTGCAGTAGACTTCTTGTAGCTAGTGTTGACTGTTTGGCACCGAACAGCTTGACACTTTTTTGTGCTTGTAGTTTTTATTGTGTCCAAATTCGGGAGATTGGGTTTTGACCTAGAGGTGGCCGTGGTGTTGCACCTAGTTGAGGTGTAGTGCTTTGGGAGTAGTAGCTCCTTGGTTTTGGTCTAGAGTAGACTGTGGTTTTTGAGTAGAGGCTCTGAGGCTTGGAGTGACTGTTTTGGTCCAAAAGGAACCATGCTGTGGTTTTTGAGCGGAGGCTCTATGTTTGTTGTTGTGGGCACCTGGACGCTTTAGAAAGTGTCTAGACACCGATGGTTGTTTGGTCCATCTTGGGAATGCGTGGGACCAGGTTTTGTATTTTGTGTGATTTTAGGCTTGAGTCGGCAAGTGCAGCCTTCTCAGGCATGCATAAAAGGATTTTAAAAAGTGCATGCATGCGGTTTTAAAAGGAAAAGAGAAAGCATGGTTTTAAAGGCATGGGTTTCTTGTTTTGCTGCTTGTCAGGTAATAGTGGATTGTCTGGTTTTGGTGTTACGACATCTAGGTGGTGATGTCTGTGCTTGTGGCATAGTTACGCCTATTTCCTTGGTGAGACATGCCGAATTATCTTAGGTAGGGTGTGTGCTTGGTGACTGTTTTGAGTGGTCACTCACGTGTGCTCTGTTTTGTGTGTTTTGGTAGGTGTAGGATAGTAGATGTTGTGTGTTAGTATATATAGGAGGAGTCACACTACCACACATTAGGAATCCTAGTGAGTGTTTAGTTTTATTTTCTATTGTTTATTAGTTCTACTTTTACTGAGTGTACTTAAATTTAATTACATAATTAGTGTAATTGTAAGATAATAACAATAATATGAAAAATTGTAACTAGGATGAGTGATAGCGACTTGGGGGTCATTACGTAGGCCCTCCACGTCAACAACTTTCCTTATTTGAAAATTTTTGAACTTCAAATTATTACCTTTCTTGGATTTCCATTGATCATGTGTGGGCGTTATTAGGATTTAATCAGTCCTCAATTAGCCATTAATAGGTGATTAACCCCTCAATTTTGGCAGCTAGCATCAACAGGCTATAGAACGTATGCAATTCTACGTTCTACATTATAAAATGCTGGATATCTAGCGTTTTACGTTGAATGCTTAATTTTCAATGTTCAACATTCCAGATTTGTAATTTTCTGTTGCAGCTGCCATTTTTGAAGTCCTAGCCATCCATAGGCCTCACCACACCTCTATAAAATGTTGGGCACCCCAACCTTTGAACAGACCAGAATTTTGAGGGGACACAGGGGGATCAGAACCTGAGAGATAGAGAGAGAGAGAGGAGAAAATAGAGAGGGAAAATTATTAAGAGAAGGGACTAGAGTGTAAGGTTTTGAGTGAGGGAGAGACGAGAGATTTTTAGTTCTGGAGAGCTAAAGTCTTCCATTGACTCCGACCACAACATGTCGACATCTTGCACCTCATGCCTACTGTGACCATGCTGGTGGAACCCTACACGACTTCATGGTGCGTGGAAACATACATGGAATTTCGATATGGTCACGGCGAAGATGGTGAATCCGAAGAAGGAGACTAGACTCAGAAACACCAAAGAAAGAAAAGAAAAGGATAAGGAAAAGGAGTCGCCAGCTAGTCTTTTAATGGAAAGAAGAGGAAAACCAAACACAAAGGAAGAAACCTAAAGAAATCAGTGCGAAGAAAACACATGTATGCTTCGTGCCTAATGGATGAAGTACGCAGATCAATGTGGGTCAGAGAAAGGGTAAGGATTCTTGTTATGCATGGGAAAGGTGTTAGGCACCCCCATGCGCTTGAAGAAATCGATCTTTCTAAGTTTCCTACTTGCTAATGATCTAGTGAGTGTATGCCTGTGTAACCATGTCGGTGATAGCGTCGAAGACTTTGACACGAAGGACCAAAATACATAAGGGATCGGCAAAGTCACGGCAAAAAAAACAAAAAATAAATATGCAAATGCAGAAGTCGTGACCTAGTCTATTAAAAGGGAAGACGAGGAAAACCATATAAAACATGCAAATCATGCAATGGAAAAGCAGGTCATGAACCAGAAATGGGTGAGGATCCCTGTTACGCACGAGGAAAGTATTAGGCACCCTCGTGCGCCCGAATAATCAGTCTTCTGTTGGTTTCTCATTTACTTATGAAATGTCAGATTTTCAGCCTTTGCTATACGCTCGAGGGCGATATGTCATGCCATGCTTGGTGTCTTATGTTAAATAATGGTGCATGATGTACAGGGGTGTGTCCTAGTGCTCAGAGATATTGCTCATATATCGGGTCAAGTGTCAATGCGAAGATATTGCATAAATAAGATCAAGGATCTAGTATTTGAGCGATTTTTTTCATCCCTGCTTTGCTATATTCCAAATGCAATCTAACATGCATAAAAAATAGTTAAAAGCAAGCTATGCCTCCCTGGTTTGTCAAGGAAGAAAACCAAGAAAAATCCAGAAGCAAATCAAGTGGTGAAAGCCTACTAAAAGCCATATGAAAACCTGATGTGTGCTACTGAAAACAGGCTGATGCGCCACCTAGGTGCTTCTATGTGGGCCAGAAAGATGTACTGAGGGAAAACAGAAGTCCATGCAGTGCCAAATCGCATGAGAATGCATTCTGGAAAGTCATGCCATGTAAAACCCTTCGCAAAACTTGGAAAATATGCCTTAAAAGTGAAAGAAATGCAATGACCTGTGGACCTTGTGCTCAAGGGCTGGTAGCCTCACACAAGATCACACCCTGTGCATGCTAAATGAAAGATGCAGGATTCAGCCATGCCACTGGATCATGGGCTGATGCACAAGGTTCTCCATGTAGGAGTAAGGTGCAACCAGCCTACGACCAAGGGCTGAAAGGGAGAAAACAACTAGAAAACAATCTTGTTTAAAACTGAAAACATGCATGCAAAACCGTGGAATATCAGAGAACCAGCAGTAAAAGAATCAGGCTTAAAGTCATTCTGAAAACTATGCAAAACGGTATGCAGAAGTGAATGTTTTACTCTCTGACCAGTCTAGTACTCCTGAATGGGGCGCCAGAGTGGTGCGCGGGTGAGGTGCGCCACTCTGGTGCGCCATATAGGTGCTTCCTAGAAAATCTGGATCTGACTGCAATCTGATCCAAAACCTGACCCAGAATAAAGATGGATGATTTATGCTAATGTAGGTTGATTCATGCGGGTATTAAGAGTTAAAAGCATGATGGGATGCATCTTATCACAGCTATCTATTATCATTAAAAACAAGATGACTAAATGCGTTCATGGCATGAATGCATGCAAAATGCAAAGGATACAAACATGGAACAGGTAAACCCAATAGAACATAGCTCATGCAAGCGATATATTGCAGATTTTATGCTAGAAATAAAATACACATGCTTGCAAACAAAAATGTAGATTTGCATGAAGAGCATCTTGCAAAGAGGATAAGTAAATTCATCATAGAAACCTCATGAAAATACAGAAAAATCAGACCATATATGTAGAATTTATAGCATGCTTTATTTCATTGCAAAAGAATAAGGATTTAAAGGGAAAGTGGGAAGGACCTACCTTGCCCAAGATGTTCCTTCAAGAAAGAAAAGAAAGACCCAAGACAACAAGCTCCTTGATGCTTTGAAAGGGCTGAGAATATCTCTGGTTGCAAGGTAAAGCTTGAGTGCTCAAGTGGATAGTTGTAGAATTCTGGAGAAGGCTAGTGTAGCTGTGTGTCTTTATCTTTCAAGATGATCAGCCCCTTCAAATGGTTGCTTATTGGGTCTATATATAGGGATTTTCCATCGATAACTCCTAGGACAACAAGGAGCCTCGTAGACGAAAAGCCTGGAAGATTCCATGGCATATTCGCTGGTATAGGTAACAGTCATGGGAGGTGGAAAGCCAGCAGCCAGCAGCCTGAGAAATGGCTGGGCGCCTGGTATGTGCGCCAGGTAGGTGTGCTAGCTAGGTGTGCCAGGTAGGTGTGCTAGCTAGGTGTGCTAGGGAGGTGTGCTTGGTTGGTGTGCTAGCTAGGTGTGCTAGGTTGGTGTGCTAGCTAGGTGCTCTCTCCTACTTGTCTAGATTTCTAGTTGGGCTGCGGGCTTGCTATGGGTTTAGGATTGGTTTAACTAATAGGATTCAAGGGTCAGCCACATCCAAAGCAACATCTAGAAAGCTCATCTATGAGTCACCTCAAAATCAGGGTGTCTTCAGATGCACCTCCCTGAGCGAGGTCGAGGGACGAATGGAACCAAGACCGATGCTCAGGGTTGACAAGATACCCCCATTTTGAGGTTACAGAAGGATGGTGTTTGTTGTAGGCAGTACGTCACTTATCCGGTGGATGCACCGAAAATCATGACTTGTTGCCAAATGCAAATGCAAATGCAAATGCGAAATGCATGCAACAACTGATCTAAATGATGGGGATGTGATGCCAATGCGAGATGCCAATGCAAAAGCCGATGCTGAAAGGCCGATGCGAAGTTGATGCTAACACAAGAATGGGTGCTTGCAAGATGATGAGATGCTGATGCTAATGCTGAAAGAACAAGGCAAAAGATAAAGAAATCCTGCACACAGAGGAAACCACGGGCAGGTAAATTGATAAGTTGTCGGACTCATTAGCCGGATTATTGAGGTTATCAACCTAAGAGACAGGATATGACAAGCCAATCAAGTCTTGTCATCCCGGCCGCCTGACAACGTGATGGTTGTCAACCGAGTAGTTGGGGATACTAGTCCAAGGGGAAAAAGGGGCATGACAAACATACCATTTGTCAAGCAAAACAGGGCCCTGTCCGCACGGACCAAGGGCGAACAAAGAGATTTCGCACCTGCAAAAACTCGGGTGAGAAAGGACCTTGATCGCCCGATCAGAGGGTCAAACAATTGGATTCCGCACCCACGAAAACCAAGAAGAGAAAGGACAAGGACCTTGACCGTCCGGTCAAAAGGTCAAATAGCTGGATTTCCTGCCCAGGGAAATCTGAGAGAAGGGCTAGGACCCTGATCATCAGGTCAAAAGGTCAAGTCGTAGGATTTCCTGCCCAAGGAAATCCGAGAGAAAGGGCTAGGAACTTGACCATCCGGTTAAAAGGTCAAGCCACAGGATTTCCTGCCCAAGGAAATCCGAGAGAGGGGCTAGAACCTTGACCATTTGGTCAAAAGGTCAAGCCATAGGATTTCCTGCCCAAGGAAATCCTAGAAACCAAGGACTTTGACTACCCAGTCAAAGTCAAGCAGCTAGACTCCGCGCCCGCGAACGTCCAAGAGAGGCAAAGGATATTTGACCGCCCGGTCAAATCCAGCTAGCTGGATTTCGCACCCATGAAAATCCAAAAAGGGAACATGACCTTGATCGCCCGATCAAGATCAGTAAGCTGGATTTCGCGCCCGCTAAAATCCAAAAGGGGCACATGACCTTGACTGCCCGATCAAGATCAGTAAGCTGGATTTCGTGCCTACAAAAATCCAAAAGGGGCAAACGACATTGACCGCTCGGTCAAAGTCAACAACCTGGATTTCGCGCCCGCGAAAATCCAAAAGGGGCAAATGACATTGACCGCCTGGTCAAAGTCAACAGGCTGGATTCCGTACCTACGAAAATCCAAATGGGGCAAAGGACCTTGACCGCCCGGTCAAAGTCAACAAGCTGGATTTCGCGCCCGCGAAAATCCAAATGGGGCAAATGACCTTGACCGCCCGGTCAAAGTCAACAAGCTGGATTTCGCGCCTGCGAAAATCCAAAATGGGAAAATGACATTGACCGCTCGGTCAAAGTCAGCAAGCTGGATTCCACGCCTGCGAAAATCCAAAAGGGGCAAATGACATTGACCGCTTGGTCAGGGGAAAATGACATTGACCGTTTGGTCAAAGTCAACAAGTTGGATTCCACGCGCGCGAAAATCCAAAAGGGGCAAAAGGATCTCATCGGCTCAGAAGGTGATCTCGGAAAACAAAGCGATGATCCCTGGATTATCCCCCAGGAAGGAAAATGGCTGTACACACTCCAATTTTTTCAATTTTGCAGAATGGGGATGTGGTGGCTGAGCTCGAACCCTGATTGAGCCCACTCGGGCCCGCAAGGCCCATTTAAGCCCAATTAACTCCTTCAAGGCCCATTTAAGCCCATTTGGTCCATTTGGACCCACATAGGCCCATGGAGGCCCATGAAGCTCCCAAGGCCCACATAAGCCCATTGAGCCCAAAGCCCACAAAGGCCCAGCATGAGCAACTTAGCCCATTCCTCACATTATTTCTCCCCCTCCACTTTTATTAACCATTTACTCATTTTTTACCAAGATTACATGAGATATTCACTCTGAACCCATCCTTTTCTTCACCAATCTCCCACGAATTTAGCCTCAAGTCATCCTTCCTTACTGGGCTCAACCTCCAGATCGTTTCACCACCAGTCCAGTAAGCCAGTAGCTCCCCAAGCTACCTCAGCCGTTGGATCAACCGCCGGTAGCCACTGGATGTGCCACTGCAAGCTTGGACCGTCGTTGGCCTCTGTTGGCGCGTAAGGGGACAGACTGGAGTGCGTGGGGGACAGCCGTTGGCTGTCTGCTGAGCTGGCGTAACGGCGGTCGGAGTTGTTGCCATTATGTTACGCGCGGAAGTGGATCACCATTTGTTGGGTTCACCTATAAATGGAGAAGCAGAGCTCGCGACGCGGTGAGGATTTCAGAACTTTTGCTCCACCGCAGAAGACAATTCAGAGCGAGAGAGAGGGAACCAGAGTGCCAGAGCGTGAAGCAGAGGAGCGGAGCCAGTCGTCATTCCAGAGCTCCTGCGAGGCAACTCCAGCCAGGTACACATAGATCCTCTCTTAATTGTCTGAATTGTAGATCTCTAGGCCTTCCTTCTCATCCCGGAGTGTTTCCAAGGGATCCAGAGTGATCCCTTGGCTAACGAAGCTCCACCGTACCCGGTGACAGAGGTGGGGGGGGGGGGGGGGGGGC
>JAMKQA010052069.1:0-12749 GCA_024699735.1 Posidonia australis
TCTATTATGGAAGACGAGGAAAACCATAAACATGAAAATCATGTAAAACAATAAAAAAGAAAAGTCTTCGAAAACCAGAAATGCGGGTAAGGATTCCTATTACGTACGAGGAAGGTGTTAGGCACCCTCGTACGCCCGATAAAATCGGTCTTCTATGATTTCTCCAATGCTTATGAAATGTTGGCTTTTCAGCCTTTTGCTATATACGCCCGAGGGTGATATGCCATGCCATGCTAAGTGCCTTATGCTAATAGGTGCATGATGTGCAAGGGGAGTGTCCTAGTGCTAAGAAATATCACTCTTTTATCCCGGGTCAAGTGTATAATGCAAGGATATTGCATAATCAAATCAAAGTTGTATCAATTTGAGTGATTTCTCATCATTGCTTGCTATATGCAAATGCAAATGCAAGTTAAAACGCATAAAACAGTAAAAACAAAGTGTGCCTTCCTAGTAAATCCTGGAGGAAAACCGTGGTAAAACCCAAGAGAAAAGCAAGTCGAGAAAGCACGATAAAATCATATGAAAGCATGCTGTATGCTGAAAACAGGGCAGTGTGCTGGTTTGGTGCGCCAGACTGGTGCGTCAGTCTGGTGCGCCACCTATGTGCGCCTAGGTGGTCCAGAATGTTGCAGAGTTAAAACAGAGAAGATATGCAATGCTAAATCTCACAAGAGTGCATCCAGGAAAGCTCAAATCTCATAAACGCGTTCTGGGAAACTGTAAAGACTTGAGAAAACTAAATCAAATGCATTGGCTTTTAAAACATGATTCAAATGCAAGTGCTTGTGAGTCTTGTGCTCAAGGGCTAATCGCCTCACACAAGATCACACCGATGCAATTAAAATGAGGAAAACAAGATCATCCAAGTCTCTGGATTATGGACTGAAGCACAAGCTTTCCGTAAAGGATAAAGGTGCAGAATATAGCCTACCAGAGTCCATACGACTGATCTAGCAGATCAGGAAAACAATAGAAAGCCAACTAATCCATAGCAAAAGCAATCATGCAGAATTGTGGAAAACCAGAGAATCACCAGAACAGAAATCGCACGGGAAGCCATTTGGAAAACCATGAAAATACGCATACAAAATGTCCCCTGACCAGTCTGTGCAGCTGATGCCTGCGCCAGACTGGTGCTCTGGTGAGGTGCGCCTGTTTGGCGTGCCAGTGAGGTGTGCCAGATTGGTGCGCCCCAGGCTGTTCTGGTTTAGACTGCTACTGATCCAGAACCCAACCCAGAACTGCCAGTGGACAATATGATTTATGCTAACAAACTGATGCAGATGCTACGATTAAGTATTGAAAACATGATGTGAATGCATAGGATCAAAATCACCATGTAAATCATGCATTTAAAATGAAACAAGTTGATGGGTTCATGTATGAATGAAAGCATGCAAAATACATAGCATGGATATGTGCTGGATGCAATGCCAATCATAACATATGAAAACATGCTTCTATGTGAGAGAGTACATAAATGCATGGCAACATTCTATGTGCAAAAACATGATAAAAGACGACAACTTGTGCAAGCTTTATGCTAGAAACAAAACAAAGGCTAGCATGGAGATTATTTATCATGAAAAGCAAGCATGTTCATCACAAAACTTCATAAAACATAGAGTAAAACAGCATATACAACGGATTCTAAGCATGTCTTATCATATTTCTGAAATGACATTTAAAAGATAAAGAGGAGGTAGAAAGCCTACCTCTTGAGATGTTTCCTTCTTGAAATATCAGAAATAAGAAGATCCTTGTTGCTTTGGAAGGACCAAGGGTGCTTTGGGATGCAAGGAAAATCACCAGAATACGAGTATAGGTCGTTGGGTGGAAGGAAGAACTCATGCAAGAAGCTTGCTCGGTGCAGATCTGTTTTTCAGATTTCAGCACAGGATTTCTCTCCCAAAAAAAGGTACCTCAAATGGTTGCTTATGGATCTCTATTTATAGGGATCTATCAAAGGGTAACTCATGAGAAACGAAGGGCCTTGCAAATGAAAAGCCTCGAATATTCCTAGGCACATTCGTTTGCAAGGGTAACGGCCCGGAAGACGGAAGGTCTGCAGCCGCAGCCTGGAAACGGCTGGGTGCCTGCTTGGTATGCCAGTGATGTGCGCCTTCTTGGTGCGCCTACATGGTGCGCCTATGAGGTGCGCCAACCTAGCTCACAGATTTCACTGATTTGGGCTTTGGCTTGCTAATAGGTTTGGGGTTTGGTTTAAGGGTCGATCACATCCAAAGTAGCATAAGGATACTCATCTCTGGGTCACCTCAAAATCGGGGTGTCTACAGGCGTCAAGGAAACTCACCGGAGTTCAAAACATCCTACTGCCAATAGACCAAGAGGGAGGGCCTAGTGTGCGAAAACCCACTTCCAAAACCTTGCTAATCCTACAGACCTTCAGAGCACCTCTCTAGTCAATTTTTCAACCCCCAAAAGCCCCGACCTTAGCAGCCAAAGCGACCACCAGATAAGTGTTACTGTCGAGCACTGCCGGGGAGACAACACTGCCAACCAAGTACTCCCTTTCCCCTCTCTTTCCATCCGAAGCATCCCCTTTGAGTCTGGAGGGCTCCCCTACCCTCTAGGTCGCGTCACAGCCGGAGACAACTGCCCTTGTGCTGCCTCCTTCTCCTCTGGTGGTGGGTTCACCACCACTAGCGTGGTCGCTGACCTCCTGGATCGGGAGGGGGCCACTAAAGCGCCCTTCCTTGTTCCTCCTCCTCCTCCCTAAGCGTCCATTGCTCAAGAGAGGTTCAGTTGGCCACCCATGGCCAGAGCTCTCGTCGCTGCCCCCTATGACCGCTGTCAGCCGCCGACGAGGCCCTCACAGGCACCAGACGCCCCACGCTGTTCGTGATCGTGCCAGGAGGCTCCGCCGCACCATCATGACCTCCGCTGAGCTAGCGTGTCGTTGCACCAGAGCCTGGAGCGCCGCTAGAACCCCTACCGTCGTCGTCTCTGGCACAGGAGAGGGGGGAGCATGCCTGACCTCCCCGGTCCTCGCCGAAGCCTTCAAAAGTCCCCTCATGCCTCTAAGAAGCTTCTCCACTGGCTGTCATGCCATCCCAACGCCTGCACGCCTCCAGCCATCCCGCCGTCATCTTCCCCGATGCCGACAGCCCACCTTGCCTGAGCTTGAGGTGGGGGAAGTATCCCAGGCCCCCACAGCCTTGTCCAATGTGCCGGAGAGCCTCGTCGTGTCACCCTCTGGCTTCCATGAGCACCGCTAGAGTCCCTCCGCCGCCGCTAGCGACTCGTTGGAGCCCTTGTCGGAGATCAGAGCACCGACAAACTTCGAAGGAAATAGTTTAGGTACGGTCCTTAGTTTATTATTAGTTGGTCCTTTTGTTTTATGATTTAAGTCCCTGTAGTTTTTAAAAAACTTTCAGTTCTTTTATTTTCTCTATAAGATTTGCATATAATTCCCTCCATATTTGGATTTTTCATTCTTAATGCATTCATGCATGTTTTATCATGATTAGGTCCCTGTTTTCATATTTTCTTTGCATTAAAGTCCTGATCTTTTGCATTGAGCCCCTAGAATTTTTAAAAAAGGAGTTTTCTTTGTGAATTTTGCATCCTAAACCCTGAGAAATTGCATAATTGCACTAATCATTATAAAAGTCCAATTTTTATCACATTCAGGCACAAAAATTTTGCATATAAGTCCTTGCGTTCTTAATAAACAATTCGTGAGTATAGAAAATTTGCATCTAGACCCTTAGATTAATTTTAAATCCATCATTTAGTGTTTTAAATGTTTTATTGCATATTTCTGATATTTTTCACTTATTGCATTTCATATTTTGCATTTAATCATAGATTCCATTTAAAAATCATGTTTTCATTGTGACTTAATCTTTAGTTTCATATTTTAATCACATTTGCACTTATGTGTGAATTTTGCACATTAGACTCTGAGTTTTCAGGAAATTATCAAAGTGCAATTTTCACACATCTCAATGCCACATCGTCATTTGATTCATCATCTGCATATTAGAATAGAAGTCATTGAATATGCTTTAATCCAAGTTTTCTCTTTTTTTGCGAGTTTTGCATTTTAGTCCCTGGTCTTGTCCTTTACTATACATTTACATCATTTTATTGTTTTTAAGACCCCATCCTTTTCACATTTTCTCACAAATAACATTTTCATGACATTTTGCACACATTTTGACATATCTCAGATCATGCATCATCCCCATACATGCATTCATCACATTTGGCCATAAAAATGACCAAATTGCCCTTGCCATCAATTCGTGCACCCTCCTATTAGTTTTTCCACTCAGTTTTGCATAATTTTTGTCCAAATCATTCCTTAGCACTTTTTACACATTTAGGCACTTATTCATACATTTCATATAGTTTTCATCACATTTGCGCATTAATCCCTCCTTTTTAAGTGAGTTTGCATTTCATGTGTTTCTTTCTTGGATCTTTCTTCACTTTGTTTCGGAGTCCCTCATCCGATATTCGATTTGATTTTCTTTACTCCTACGTTTTGTATTATTTTCACTTTGATTTGGATCTCATCGCTCGAGGGCATACACAAACTGACTGAAATGCCCTCATTGGCCCATTTGCGGATTATTTTTCCTTTTTGATTTTCACAACTTTTTCCATGATTCCAAGGACCTTGGTTGACCCTACTTTTTATCCTTTTGATATCAGTATGGTTTCCCAAGGCGTTCCTTCCATAAACATTGTCATTTTATGTGATTTTCTTTGTATGTCATCGTTTGTCTGTTTTATGTGGATTTCTTCGCAGTTTTCGCATATCATCTTGTACATCCATCTAGTCTTGTCTTGGCATTCACATTAGCATGTTTAGAGCATGATCTGGGCTTAGCAAGCATTCATCCAGCCTATAGCAAGCGAATTAGACTAGAAAAACCGAATTTCTCGAGCGTATGGGGATGCCTAACACCTTCCTCGTGTGTAACAGGAATCCTTACCCATCCTCTGGTTAGTAGACATCTGGCCTTCACATTTGCATCTCATGCATTCAATCTTTTGTGGTTTTCCTCGTCTTTCCCTTAAAAGACTAGGTGGCGACTCCTTTTCTCTTTTGTTTTATCCTATCTTGTGCCTTCGCCATCTTGGCATGGCTGTGATCTCCTCACCTTGGCGCAACTTCGTGTCAAACTCTCGGATGGGCATGGTCACAAATAGTAACCCACAAACAACAAAATCTATGCACAATAACATCTCCTCCCCACAACCAATCATTTCATATACGGCAACTACTCCACCCTCCTCTCCCCCCAAATCCCACATGCCTCCCATTCCTCTCCCCTATAGTTTTCTATTCCCACACACACAACATGCTTCCTCCACCCCATGGTTTCTCTAGAGACCTTCAAATCCAACTCCTCTCATGTAGATCCGAAGCAGCCGTCGCCTTCGTTCCCTTTGCAAAACCACCGTTGGTTGCATGCCTCCACGTCGACGCCTAAATCTGAAGCAACCGCTGCCCTCCTCCTCTGCACAAATCCATTGTTGACTACCTTTCTCTCTTACGCAAACCTGTCGTCGTCTCTCCTCCCACTCTCACCACGCATATCCGCCATCTTGATTGTGGATCTCCCACTCCAGTTGCAGCACGGCATCTACGTCAACCACCATGGTTTCAGCCCACTGTCCATGTCCGCCACTGTGGTTGCAGTCCCCTTCCCCTTGGTTGCAGCACCTTTCCTACACTAACTTGTAGATCTAGAGTCGCTGCTACCCATCTCCCCTATGTATACTTAGCTTGTTTGTAAACACAACATATACATTGAGTTGTACTACTTTGCAATTTAGTATTACTGTTTATAACATAATGGATACATTTGTTCTACGATTGTTACCTTCTCAAACACAAATTGAGTAAAATAACATTCAATACTACCTCTTATTTTCTTGCGTAAACTGTACTTGTAACTGCAATAAAATCATCATTGGCAGACAAGAATATTTGATATCCATAAAAATGTATCAATACATTTGAACTGACAACGTTTGAGTATTGTATTACTAAATGTAAATAGTATTACTAAACCAAAACAGTAACAAATATTATTCGAACAAACTTAAATATATATAAATTATGAAACTATATTACTATTTCATATACAGTAACGAATTACTAAAGTCAAACATTCGGTAATGTAATGCTAACATACAAAACTATTTCATCCACGACAAACCTAATACACCTCTGAAAGACACTTCTTCATAATCTGAAACATCAATACAAAAAACATCAATATAACATGAACCTGGTAATCTGAAAACACGAGTACTTGAAACAGTTATACGATTTTAGATAGAAGTTCAACGAATTAAACTGAACTCCACAAAAATAAATAACACGAATTCATTAGGAAATCTAAAAATATATACTGACTATATGTTAGTTACTTTCAAATCATTAAAAATAAGGAAAAAATCATAACAAATAAACAAAATTTTTTCAATCACAAAATATTCTCATTTATAATTTTCAGATCCTTAAATTATATAAAATTAATAAGAATTGTGTGGATGTTAAATATTTTCAAATCATAACCTTCCATATATATATCCATGTGATTACTAATTAACCCTTCAAATTTTCAATTCCCCTTATTTTGTTTCATGACATATCCACCTAACAACAAATTAAACTTTCAAATTATAACCTTCCAACTATATTCACGTAACTGCCAATTATCCTTTTAAAATTTAAAAATCTCCTTATCTTATGCCATTACAAATCTAAATAATTACCAATTAACCTTCCAAAATTATAATTCCATAGATTTTGTGCTATTTTAAATCCACGTAACTACCAATCACATTTCAAAATTATTAGTCCCGGATTTGAAGTCATTACTAATCCAATGTATCACCAACTTACATTCCTAAAGTAAAAGGGGAAACCATGATTTTCGTTGTTTTAAAAGTTCAAAATTCATAAAAAAAACGACAAAACCATATATAAATCAATGAAACCGTAATACTATTTTTTAAAGCCAAAATAGTAAATACTTCGTAATATTGTTTGGTTACGAAATTGTATAAACAACATCCAACAACTTCTTCGATATAACTGACTCTTGCATATTCTATACATATGAAAAATACATTAAACAGTAATATGATTTCTACCATATAGACAGTTATTACTTTGCATCACTGTTTGGAAAACATTATAACGAAACTGTAAGAACAACATCTATCATCTTCTTTAGTTCATGTGACAAACAACTTCTTCTCCGACTCTACGCAAGCTTCTAATCTGCAACAATGTTAATTAAATTTCATTAATTGTGGTACAATTAAATCCATGACACAAATAAGTACACGTCTAATCCATTAACTTCTCAATCACAATAACTCCTCACCACTATAAAAGGAAATTGCCCAATTCAAAATACAAAAATTATCAAATTAATTAACTAAAAAAGAAAACACAAAGCCACTCTTCTCAAAATAGTGGTTTTCTTTATTTACCATTAGATTTCAATCCAACCACTGTCAAACATCTTCCCTCAAATTTAATTTGAGGGAGGATGCAACTGATCTCTTGCCTATATATATATATATATATATATATATATAGGCACATACATATACTCTGTAACGCCCTGGATCCGAGTACGTTACCTAAATCATAGTATCATAAGCAAAATTACACTAATTACAGTAAAATTAAATAACTGTAACTAAGGCTCACCTCTAGAAAACAGTGTGTGGCTAGAAGTTCCAACTTCGGCACCGGAACTCTACTACACACGATCTACACCTGAAACCAAACAAAGCACGCGTGAGTGACATCGAAGTCACCCAATACACTCCCCAAACATGAAAACAACGAAATCTGGAAAAATTACTAAAAACACAGCTTTTAGTTTATCAAACTTGATTTCTTTTGTTTTGTTTTTTTCTTTGAAATCACTTGGGAATCTATTCCCAAGGCTATACTCTTTTCAAAACTCACTTTTCGTTTTTCTTTTAAAATATTTAGAAATCATTTCTAAAACCATGTTCTTTCTCAAAACTCATCTGTCTTTTTATTGCTTGGGATTTCTTCCCAAGATCAAAACCACTTCCAAAACTCATATCTTGAGAAACTACATTTCCAACCAAATCCAGCTTAAAACACAATGCCTCTCGGGCTTAAAACCAAAATGATAAATACTAGCTGGTAATTGGTTAAAACATAATCATTATTTTATTCTAGGATTTTAGAACCATTCATAAGTCCAATCCTAGCCAAACCACATTTCTTTTTTTATTCATTTCCACTTTTTCTTTATTGATGTTACCTTGATCAGGAGTAACCAAGCACACAAGCAGTAGGGGAGGATATCATTTCCCCTACCTTCCTGCACTACTGCGGTGAAATTCCTAATGCAGGATGCCACCTCCTTGGTCAACCGGCCTCAATCGCTTTCATATATGCACGGGAATACATCTTTATTTGATGTCCCATCGGTGACCCGAACAACTAGGTTCAATGACCTAAGCTCAGCCTACACCGTCGGTGACTTGAACAACTAGGTTCAATAACCTAGGCTTAGCCTACATCGTCACGAGCTCAGTGACCTGAACAACTAGCTTCAATGACCTAGGCTTAGCCTACACCGTCTCAAGCTCGGCAACCACAGTCATATCTAACAATTTATTTCATCGGAGCCTCGTACTCCTACCACATTGTCGACACCAACCCCCGTGGTTCCTCAACACATTATTAGTATTTTATTTTCAAAACTCTTTAATTTTTCCTTTCAAAACCATTTTCATTTCATGCTCTTGGTTGCAGGAATCTTTTCTCCTGCAACACCTGACCCTCTTCTAGGGTCCCAACTCAAATCATGAAAAACCATGCTTAAAAATCGTAAATTGGGTCTCATGCCCATATTTACTCAAAACCAAACATCCAATCACTTTTATTCATTATTAGGGCTTTAAACCCAAAATCATTCCCAAATACACTTATTTGGGTCCTACATTCCTTCATGCCATTTATATGGGGAAAACACCACTAACACATGATCATTGTCCATTTAAAACCCCTTCCTTTCATTTTATAATCACATTTATATATGCTAGGACTAGAGCAAAATTGGTAGATCAAAAACTAGGTTCGGCACATCGAAAATCCCTGGTTCGGTACACCGAACATTTTCAGTATACCGAAAATCCCTATTTCTGTCAATCAGGTGATTTCAACCTACCGAAACCAAGTATCCTAGCTTAATCTGACAGGAATACGGTATACCGAACCCAGTTCGGCATGCCGAATTGCCCAAAACCAGGGCACCTCCCTTGTTTCAGCCCTTGAATTCGTCGGAACTGGGAGCCTCCGGCGGGTCCCTCAATCACATATCATAAAATACGAGTAAATCATGGAGTGTAGACCCTTGAGTCTACTTCAAAACCCCACAAACCATTCATTAATCTGTAGACACCCCAATTTTGCAGGTTTGCAGGATGAAGGTGTGGTGGCTGGGCTTTCAATCACAAATGAACTCAAACCCTAGTTTAGTCCACCAAGGCCCATGAAAGCCCACCAAGGCCCATTTAATTCCATTAGGCCCATGAAAGCCCACCAAGGCCCATTTAATTCCATTAGGCCCATGAAAGCCCATGAAGGCCCATTTAGCTCATGAAAACCCACTAAGGCCCATTAAGCCCATGAAGGCCCACCAAAGCCTATGAAAGCCCACCAAAGCCTATGAAAGCTCATTCAAATCCACCATAACACCAAGGCCCATAATACTTCAACCCATTTCTTATTCTTCTTCTTCTAAAATAACTAGCCATCATCACCTTCACTTGTTAAACCTTAATAGCCACTGTCCATGTGTCTGGGATCCATGCACGTAGAGGGGATAGGAGAAGAGAAGATGGCAGGTTATTTAGGTTGTTAAGAAGTTGTTTAGTTGGTTATGGTTTTGTTTGAGTGGGTTGTTAAGCTGGTGGGTTGTTACGAATTCAGTTGGTGTTTGTTGCAGCTAGTGGGGGAGAAGGATTCTTTGGCTGGAGAAAGGTGATCTTGAATCTCCCATGCTCGTCGGAGTTCACTAAACCCAATCCACCTCATCGGCTAGAAGAGAAGGAGAGAGGAAGGAAGGAGGCTGGTGCAGGCCCTATTCACTTCATCCTCTTCCACACCTCTCGAAAGTCCCTTACAAGCTCCAGCTCCTAGTGCCATTGAACTTGAGCCGGAGAGACCATCATCACTGAAGAAGACACTGAACTCAGGTAAGTTTCTCCACCTCTTCATGGCATGCATGCATTAGAGTAGCTCCTAGGTAGGCATCTCTTCGTTATCCTTCATCCACGAGGTCGTGCCACCGTGAGAAAGAGAGAGAGAGCGTCAGGAAAACTAGATCATCGCCAGAACCGCACCAAAGTGAGCTGTGCCATGCAGGAAGTAGAGGAGGGAGCCTGAAGACCTCCAAGACTCCAATCACTGGTCTCCCATCCACCCTCCGACCACTCGCGACCACCAGTTGCCCTTGTCAGGCTCCTCCAGTGTAACTGAGCTCGAGCAGGAGAAGACACCGTCGTTGGAGACGACAATTGGTGGTGAAGCATGGCTAGACTCTCCGCTCATTGTAGTGCCTCCTTGGCCCCTGAGGAACGATCCTTAGTGCTTCCTCAACGCTTCGGAGTGGCAAGAGTTCTGTTTCGAGCCCAGGGCAGCCTTCCCAGCCAAGCTTGTCGGAGATTGTAGTGTCGGCGGCGAGATCGATCGAGAGAAGCACCTACGCGTTCCTCCTTGCATCCATGCC
Source organism: Posidonia australis (assembly GCA_024699735.1). NCBI lineage: Eukaryota > Viridiplantae > Streptophyta > Magnoliopsida > Alismatales > Posidoniaceae > Posidonia > Posidonia australis. The sequence goes on from JAMKQA010052069.1 coordinate 10,782, forward strand.
CTCGTACGCCTTCCACTTCTCCTCCTCAACTTTCCAGAAGTCCCAAACAATCACGCCACCCCCTCCAATAGCTCCTTTCTTCTCCGACGCCGTCGCTGGACTGCTTCGACGGCGAGGGAGGTGGGAGGCCCACTCCCTCCATTCGATTTGAGATCCAAACCGTTGGATCTCTTCCCCTCTTTCTCCTCTTACTTCCTATGGGGTCTAATCTTAGATCAGACCATGGGATAGCCCTCTAGTGCCCCTCTGGCGGTCGTTGACGGCAGTGCTCCGTCACCGGCGACCGTCGACTCTTTTTCCTTTTTAAAAAATGAAAAATAACTTTCTTTTAATAAAACTTTTATAACTTTTGATTCGTTAAATTTAGGTCCTTTTTTTATTACAAATAGGTCCTTCTTCTTACGTTTAGGTCCCTGCTCATTTTTTCTAAAATCGTTTGAATAAAGTTTTAACTGAAAATATTGCATTATGCTCCCTGAACATTCAGAATAATGTTTTCCAAGTTTAAAAGTTTAACAAAAACCCTCAGAGTTTCTTTTCATGCATTTTAATCTAATATTTTTGCATTTTAGCCCTTGAACTTCTCTAAAATCATTCTAAATGCATATTTTTCTAAATAAATTGCATTTAAATCCTTGAACATCACAGAAACTCTTCTAAATGCATATTTCTCTAGTTAAATTGCATTTTAGCCCATGCACTTTTCAGATTTCACACTGAATGCCTGTTTTCTAGGGTAAATTTACTGTTTAGCCCCTGAAACTTTCTAAGACTTTCTTGAATCCATTTTCTTGCATATTTTACCCTAAATTTCAACTAAATTGCTTTAAATGCATGTTTAAGTGGCAGAATTGCATTTTAACTCTTAGGAACCTTCAATTTGACTAGAAATGCACATTGCATCTGACTCCAGATTTCTCCAGAATTACATGAAATGTGTTTTTCTTTGTTTTTTTTGCTGATTTAGGTCAAGAAATTCAGTTTTCATTTGGAATTTGGGTTTTTGCACAAAGGCCCTTGGAATTCACAATTTTTACACTCTCACTGGCATTTTGCATATTTTACTGCATCTTTTCATACAAGTTTTCTGGCATTTTCTTCCTTACATTGCGCACGCTTTTCTAGCTTGTTTCAAATTTGGTGTTCTTGTTGTTTCTTGGATTTCTCCTACTTTTCATGTCTTCGACTTGATTTGGTTTTCCATCGCCTGAGGGCATACATTAAAAGGCTTATCAAAGCCAACATTGTCTCGAATGAGGATTATTTTCCCATTTCGATTTTCTCTGATTTATCCAAATTTCTGCTATTTTATGAGACGCTTTCTGAGAATTTCTCGATTTTCACGATTTTCCTCTTCGCCCAAGGGCGTACAGTAAAGCGGCATTCTCAATGCCTACATTTGTCCCTCGGATTAACTTTTTCCCTTTATTTCATTTTTTTCTCTTTGATTTGGCATGTATTCTAGTCATCATTAGCATGAGCACTTAGAATAAGTAAGCACACATTTAATAGACCATGTGACAAGTAGGAACCTAGAAAGAGCGAGTTTCTCGGGCGCATGGGGATGCCTAACCCCTTCCCCGTGTGTAGACACCCCGATTTTGAGGTAACCCAGGAATGAGTGTCCCTATGTTGCTTTGGATGCGATCAGCCCTTAAACCGAGCCCCAAACCCACTACCCAGAGCCCAAATCAGACATTTGTGAGCAGGGCTGGAGCACCAAGGTGGCGCACCAAGTTGGCGCACCAAGTTGGCGCACCAAGCTGGCGCACCAAGCTGGCGCACCAAGATGGTGCACCAAGCAGGCGCACCCAGCAGGCACCCAGTTCTGGCTGCTGACCTTCCACCTTCCGGGTTGTTACTCTTGCAAACGAATATGCCAACGAATATTCGAGGCTTTTCGTTTGCAAGACCCCTTTGTAACCTCCCTAGAGACCACTATAAAAAGGCCCCTAGAGCAGCCATTCC